>JANSTP010238547.1:0-11264 GCA_025330745.1 Cladonema radiatum | reverse complement strand
AAGGGACCATGAATGCAAGAGATCAGCAAAATTGGTTCCACTAATCCTGAGTTCCAGTTATCGAAGTTATTGGAGAAATTTTTTTTTATTTTACATTACTTTTGTTAAAGGGCCTATAGCGCCTATAGTAATGTCATAGAAATTGCATACGTGTGAATGCATCATTTGCATGCTCGTACATTTAGCTTGCATCTTGACTTGTATGCAATTGGTGCCCCCCCCCCCTAACATCTATACCTTGGTACGGCCCTGATTTAGAAGAGAAGCTTTTGTTTCCAATTATCATCATCTTGTTTAGAAGTTTTTAGTGGCCTTATACTTGTATGACGTATATACTGCTGATTTCTATGTACCCAATGTTTAGGAACATTCTTTTTTTTTTCTTGCCCGATTATAAATTGTCATTTTTTCGAAAAAGAATTTGACGAAACATTCTCATACACACCTCTGTAGCTCAATATTTTAGAGCATCAATATATTTATATTGAAGATCTGGGCTTAACTCCAAGCAGGGGAATGAAAATAACCATATGAGTAAAATTTAGTTCATAACAAAAAATATTTGTCTCAAATTCTACCTTCAGGGCATTATTTTTTGCGATCACAAAAAATTGCAGAATTGCAGAAAAAATTTTTGCGCTTAAGGCGTCAAATAAACTGCAAATTGCGGAATAGATTTTTGCAAATCAGTCTTCATATTAGAGATTTGCAGAACTAATTTTTGCGGTTTCAGTATCTTGAAGATTTTTGTCTTTATGTAAATCTTTCAAAAAAAATGCATTATTTCACAAAATGTGGAATTAAATTTTTTAACCATTAAAATTCTTTAGCTTTGCGGAATTTAATTTTGCAAATGGCTAGCCACAGGAGTCTTTTGCGCAATCAAATTTCGCCCAGAAATTGCGAAAATAGGTTCAACAAAACTTTTATGATAGCAAAGATTTATGCCCTTAACACTTTTTCCTATCGATCGATTTGTTAAATGGAAAGGGAAAGAAATATGGAAAGAAACGGATCACAGAAATGTTTTTCTGCATATATGTGTAGCTACAAAAATAGCCATTTATTTAACAGTATTCATATTTAACAGATATTTTACGTTGCACAAATCAAAACAAGTAAATGTATATAATGTCGTCTAATGTCATCTGAGTAATCAGTAAAACATCGTTCGAGATTCAGAATGTTTTTTAATGGTTTAAACATCTTTTGGCATCATATTAAGTGGTTAATTGTTTATCATGACAAATGATGAGCTAAGCATTGTTACTTTAAACAAAGTCACATGTCTGCAAAATTACCATCTGTACACAAATAAATCTATCAGAACAAGCTCGAGCGACACATCCATAACATTCGGAAAGATGCATTAAAACCAGTTGGAGCAATACTAACTGAAAATTCTATTGTTTTGTGCTGCTTGTAATTTACTAATGTTGTTGCATGGCTTCCCAGTAACTTCTCTTAAAACAAACATTGCAATTTGTTAATGGGTAACCCCTTATAATAGCTGCTAAGTACGGAAAGCTAAAATTAAAGCAAGGATGTATAAGGTTAGAGGGATAGAGCGCGAGAAAACGAAAGTAGAAATTCTATTGTTCTTTCCATTGTTTACAAATTCAATCGCGACTGAGGTTTGTCCATTTAAGCTCGCTCGCTTTTTCTGAGGCGAGAAGCTTGAAAATCATAAACTTATAGCTGATGTATGAGTCGTTTTGTTTTGATATCAGAAAAGTTTTAAATGAAAAGCTTTATGAAATAATCAGAAAGTTCCCTTCATTTTTCAAGAATTATTTATTATAATTTAAAACTTGATGACCTATGTTTTCGAACCTCAGAAACTTAGTTCCTGAGTAGTTGTAGACATGCCCTTACATTTTTTTAGATACTACATGGAATATAGTTACTTTAAATATTGCACTGAATTGACGGAAAGTGACGGATTTTGACGGATTTTTCATTGAATTTAGTGAAAAAACATACATCGAGACATGAGCTAGGTGCTGCCTAATGCATTGTACCAGTATTCTGGTTTCCTTTTCACCTCATGTTATTGCCTGATATTGTATATTAGTTGAGTTAGATGTTTGTACTTCATAAGGTTTCAAAGATTGGGCTGTTTAGTTATCTTGGCAGTCAAGTTTTGCACTTATTTTAGTAGTAAAAGGAAGCTTTTTTTCCTCTGTGCAGTCATGGTGGATTTCTGGAACAAAAAAATACACCTGCTAGTCATGTGAATTAGTATTATCTGTAGAATACTGTAGACTAACAAGTATTAACTGCAAGTTAAAGTCTTTTTTTGTTAGAAATTTCTCTCACTAGGGAGAAAACAGGGTTGGGGGTGGGGGTGTCAATTTCATAAAGCTTTTTTCCATGCTGCAGAATTGAGACTGATCTGTGGCTATCAAATCTGGCTAGCATTCACGTTTAAAAGTTGAAGAACATGGGCTCAACTTAGCATAAGAGTTTGTCAGATCATGTATCTGACATCCTTCGTAGCCCTAAACTAGAGAAAGAACATATGATTCTGTTATATTTGAGCTGCATTTTATCTATGTTCCAATTTTATTTGATATTGCACATGATAGTTATGTTTCAAATTATTGTAGACAAGTGTGTGCAAAGATATTTCTCCTTTTTTCATAATGTAAGCTGGAGTAGAAATTGCTGCATGTATATATAACCCTATGGGTTCTTGCTTAGATTTCAAGGCAGAGCAGTTATTCTGTTAGAAATTTAGTTAAATCCTGCTTACAAAATGATTTGAGCCATATATTAATTCAAAATAAAAAACTTTCAAAATTTTAGTTATCGAAAATTCTTAATTACTTCTGTCTAGTATGTCTTGGTTTGCTTTGTCATCATTTTACACAGTTATCATTTTAAATAAATAATCCGTGTAAACTCATTAACAACTTATGTTCGTTAGAACTCAATAATCAATTAAATAATCCTAAGAACACATATTTAAATTAAAGAATCATATTTTTAAATAATCCACTTAAATTAAAGAATCCTCAGTGTGGCTTGGGCTAATGAGGAGCAAATTTTTATTGATAACACTTTCTGAAAAATTGTGGCCCACTAGGGGCTGAGGTGTCTTCAAGATACTTCGATTATATATACTGCAGGAATCTGCTTTTTTTTCACCGGTCCTCCACATCGTTGACTAGTTCGATTAGGTAAATTTCCAGTGAAAATACAGAGAGAGGTTAATTTTTTGTTCAGTTTACTGGGTATTGCCTAAATTTCGCCAATTTCAGCTCGATCAAGCCTCAAGGTTTAAAATTCGACCATTATGCAAGCCATAAGACAGGGTCGTGCCAAAAATACCAAAAACAAAGTGATATCGTCCTCAAAATATAACTGACTGATTGAGGAAAATTCATAATTTTTTCTGAAAACGTCGAAAGCAAAGAGATTACAAGAGATTTTTGAATCATCATGCACTTTTCTGTCATATCTACAACTTTTTGGTCAGACCTAAATAGTTTGAAGAGAGTGGGAGCTTAATAAATGTTATATAACTAGCTACCTTGCTTTTCTCCATAAAATTTTATGTTTGTGCAGCAAGTTTACATTGTATTTATGTTTATAAAAAGTCAATCATAACTTGCACACTCACATATGAAAACCAACTTTTTAAGAAACAAGACATGAACAATGAAATACTTTCAAATGTCCAGCAAAGCATCAGATCAGCAACTTTGTATTAAAAACCTGATGTTGTTTGGACAAGGATGTAGCTATCAAGCTAGCTACATGGATAAACTCGTTCACTTATGAATTTAAGGCATATACTAAACAAAAAAACCAGTTGCCATAAGCTAAAACAACCTTCGAGTGACTATATATTCTAAAAAATAATAAACAGCATATGACAATACCAATGTGTTGGCTAAGAACCTTGTCCACTGCCTTGTAAATGAAGCAGTATGAACTTTTGCTTCCTGTATTTCTTGTTCCTCGGAACAAAAAAAGATATATATCTGAAAACTAATGATGGATGACTCAAGAAAAGAGCATCTTCTTCATCAGACATTCTATCTAGCTAGTTCAACGAGAATTTCTGCATCAAAATCTCACAGTCTTGATATCAAATATTTTAAATATGTGCTATATTAAACTCAGAAGTTTGTTTACACTTAGATTTTTACTATGTGAAAACGCGGGACCTTGAAATTGAAATTTGATTGGCTAACAGCTAGATCTGATGACAATCATAGCGTTTGTGATTGGTTAGTTAGAAAAAAATAGATGGACAAACCTCAGTCTAAGGAAAATGTCCCACGATCTATCCTTCTAACCTAATACATCCTTGATAAAAGCCTAAGCATCTATCAAAATATTGAAAATTGAGAAACAGACAATAGAAAAGCGACTTTCGAGAGAAGCAAAAAAAAGTCACTTAAAAACATGATTGGTATACCAAACATAGCTTAGCCAACTTTAGCGTCATCTTAGTTCTGCTTATGAATGGCTAGTAAAAGTAACTGGCATAAATAGAAAACTTGAGGTTCGTACTGGCTCAGGTTATCACTGCGTAAAAAATGAATTCTCGAATTATTGATTACTAGCATTACAAACAATCTAGGATAGAATACTTTTAGGGAGGTGGGGTTTAGCCTGGGTCTATTTTACGTTTTCAATGGATATTGTTTACCCGTTATTCTGGTTGTTATAGGGTAGTCCTAATGATTAAAAATTATTCTGGAGGGAGAGGAAGGTTGGTATCCCAACTCCTGTTACTTTTAGTATAACTGAAAAAGCTTTTAACATGAAATTTTGTGATTTTCAAAAGTTATCTTGGAACATTTTACGAACAAAAAGTTACATGGCCTTTGTTGCAATGACAAAGTCCGAATGAAAGCATGCAGGTCATTTTTTGAAGTCAATTTGGGGCGAAATCAGACCTTTTGACCCCAATTCCTTAAACTCCTAATGACATAAAAGTACTTTGTTTCTGTAGCGAAACGGTGAAAACAGTATTAAAAAGCACTATGGTTCAGTTTTAGTTGATACTCAAAGTTTGACCATTTTGAATCACCGATTTTCAACAGCATGCTAGTACAAAAGTGGTGACGTCACAAGTTCAGTTTGGCTCAAAATAAGTTTGTCTCGTACTGTATAAAGTTTCATTACTTTATCATAAGTGGTTCTCGAGATCTCTCCGAGGTTTCCAAAGCTAAAGAAAGCTCAGGTGGGGGTTAATGGCATGAAGGCAATAGCTATTTTTGCTTTTTCGGCGTTCTACAGTGAATTTATCGGACTAAAATTTCTAATCCTTACGTATTTTGAACAATTGACTTAATTTTCTCATTGGTCTGCTTTAGCAGGATAGACGTTTCAAAAAGTACTTAAAAGTGGCTTTTTGACGTTTTTTATGACGTTATTTCCCAATTAAGTGACTTTGACGTGAACTTACAACCATTGATTTTAACGATGAATAAGTACTTTTGATGGTACAATTCATATTTGATTGCATCTAAAGTTTGTTGAGAACCTGATTTCATCTTGAAAGTGTATAAAACGAGTTTTAACAAAGAGACAAAGACGTCATGAAGTTATAAAGGTTACAACCATCAAAATCAGCAGAAAATTTTTTGTAACAAGTGTCATCACTAAAGGCAAAGTACAGGTGAAGTTGAAGGAAATTTTCTCCATTGCAATTACTCCCTGTTTTCCGTGCGAAAAGTTTCATACGGTAAGCGTTAGGAACATTGGAGTGATTTCAACCCAAACATTTTTGACATTTTCAGATTGGCTTTTCTTTTAAAGTCTTTTTAGCCAATGAGAATCTTTTATTTCACTCTAATTTCCAAAGAAAGCACGCTTACTTCAATAAAAGGAGCGTTACGATACGCAAATTATACATGGACTAGCTGCACGTAAAAAAAATCACTAGACGAAGTCACTTTACCTCTATCAATGCTATAAAACCTCTAAGACATGTCTTAGATTGTTGGCTTTGTTATCAATTTTTTTTATAAAAGTTATTGCATTTACAAAATCATAAGTCGTTGTGATGTTAACAGTATTAAATTAGTATATAGCCCGGATCAAGCATTGTATTTGTGGCCCGAGCAAATCTCCAATTATCATGGGATTACTAAAAAAAGGTTAGACCAAGATAACTTGGTTTAGATAGAAGGGCATGGTGTTAATACACAGGGGTACCACCCTAGTAAATTTAACCCCATGTTCTTTTATCTAAACCAAGTTATCTAGGCCTAACCCTTTTTTAATAATCCCATGATAATTGGAGATTTGCTCATACCACGAATACAATACTTGATCCGATACCCCTTTTTAAAAAAGCATCACACGAGCGTCTCATAATCCTGCTAGCCCAGATCAAACAAAAAATCTGGCTGAATATGTGCTATTTGTTTTTTAAAAAAGGTGAGAAAAAAGTAACAGATAGGCAGTTGACATAGCAACCTAACGTCAATACGGGCCTGAAAATTTTTAGAACCATTTTAGAGTAGATTTGCCCCAATTTTGGTCACTGAAGGCAAAGTGCATGTAATATTGCAAAAAATTTCAAAGCTTACCCATTCAACGACACCATAGGCCGTTGCCGTAGCAACCTACTGTCGAAATTGGACTTAAAATCTTTGAAACCATTTATGGAGTATGCACCAAAGTTTGGTTACTAAGGGCAAGGTACAGAAGAAGTTATAAAAGTTTTTCCAAAATTGACCTTCTAATGACGTCATGGGTCGTTGCCACAGCAACCAACCGTCAAAACTTTCGGAACTATTTGATGTGTATTTGTACCAAGTGTAGTCACTAAAGGCAAGATGCAGGTAAAGTTATAGGAAATTTCCCCCCTTGCAATTATTCCCTGTTTTCTATACGGAAAGTTTCATAAGGAAATCGTCAGGAAAATTTGATTGTCTTCACTCGAAAATTTTTTTCCCTTTTCTGATTGGTTTTTCTTTCCAAATATTTAGTTCCAACCAGAACCTTTTATTTCATCCTCTTTTCCAAATAAGGCATGCTAACTTCCATAAAAGGAGAGCCACGCTATACAAACTTTATATAGATAAGGAAAATTAGAAAAATTATTTCTTTGGCAAATGTCAACAATATTGTCTCTTGGTAGGTTGTCCTTCTAAATCTTGGAGGAGGGAGGGGTATTTAATAAATTTGATAAAATTGATTCAAAAAGTTTACGATTTTTTTGCTTAATCCTTTTAAACTAACAGGACTGATCATTTAATAGGGTACGGACCGACGGAAGAAAATGGTGAGTTTGCGATTATCAGGACCTATTATGTCCAGGGCGCTTTCAATGAGCCAAACTTTCAGTGGATGCTACTTATCTCTAAACAGAAAAGTATTAGTAATTAGTGATTTAATGTGGTGAAAATAAGAGTTAAGTGAGCTTAATTGATTTTCAGCTGTGCTCTAACTCTTATTACTCCTAACTTTTATAAACTAATTGAACCTTTTCCCCACGATTTCGTTTTAGAAAAGTCATGAGATAATCTAGGTAAAATGCTTGTATGAATGTCACACCTAAGAAGTGACCCAAGTAACACCTACGAGTGACCTACGTACGAATCGCAGGCCCGTAGCAAAGTGTTTACAGTTAGGGGGCTGAAATATAGTGACGTAGTTACCATGATTTTAAACAAACATACCAAATAAAACTTTCGAAATTTAAACCTCAAAAGTTGCAAAAATAGCATACAAATTCAGAATGTTGATACTAAATTGCAGCTGAAACTCTCTTTCATGATGAAATTGTAAAAGATTTTTTAAATTCTTTGAGGAGAACAACATTACTTGGCAAAAACGTTAGAGGGGCTTCACCCCGCCCCATCCTCCCTATATCTACGGGCTTGACCATACAACACCGACAAACTCATGAGACTCACTTACCCACGAAACTGACGATAACAAGTAACTAATTTGATTTACTAACCTCCATACCTATGCATACTCGCTATTCTTTCATTTTAGAAGGGTCGCTTTTTAGTACCTGGAAAGTAGTTAGAATTAGTGGACATTTTCTGAAAACCACAAGGAAGCCCCTTTTTCATATATACGACTTTTTTAGCTACTTTTTCAGCCATCCATTTTAAGAAGGTGTGTAAAGGAACATGATGACTTGAATATTGAATATTATTGGTTTTATTAAGCGTTAACAAAATGATCACGTGGATCATTAACCTACTTACAATAACAGGTGGAGACGTTTGATCCACAAATATCTGAAAATAGTTACTACTTCTCCATCTTAATCGGAATAAATACCACAAAATTGCAAATAATTTAAAACGTTTTTTTATGATAATTTATACAGAAAGTTTTCAGTATATCTTTAAAGTTTCGTAAAAGTCCTTTTTCTCTTTGAGAAAGCTATTGTTTTCTCATTCCGTGAGATGCCATCCCTTCCATCTTGAGCTAAATCGTCGACTGTTTGTTTCAGGTTGTTAACACTTTTGACCAGATATTCCAGATCATTTATTAGTCTTGAAGGAGCATCTACAGCATTTGGCCTGTCATAGTCTCTGAACCCTAAGGCTGACCATTTTTTCCCAATTTTGAGAAAGGCATCAGAAAAAGCCACTACAAACAAGAGCGTTATGTAAAATCTCATCATCATGGCCTGCTTCTTTGGTTCAATTGCATATATCGAGAAATAGAGGTGTCTTAAAAATAGGAATCTCTTTTATTAGCAGAAGGCGGGCCTGCTAAGGAAATAATCCAACAAAAGTGTTATCGAAACTTTCCCGCTAAAAAGTCCCAAAGAAAAAGCTACAAGGCGTTCAAAAGATTTAATAAAACTGAATTAAGCTCATAATAAGGAAAAAATCTATAGAAAGCTCTAATAAAGAATTTCGGAGAAGTAAAAAGAAGTGATTGACAATGAGCTCATTGGAATGGAAATATTCGAAAACGAAAATCAAAAATGATTTCGGTGAGCAAACAAATAAAGAAAACGAAACGTTTCATTAGTTTGGATAAGTTTAAAAAATATTTCACAATTACACTTTAAAACACGCCGTTAAAGAAGTTCGAAGGAAATAACTCTTATAAAGGGCTTTTGTACTGGTTCGAATAGGAGACCGGAGATCTTAAAAACAATGAACACTAGCCATTTGATTAACTTTTCTTGGAGGAGTTAGATTTACCGTATATTTTAAACTTTTTCGATGACTGCCGTTCATGGGCTAGAATATTGTAAACAACGTGAAAAACCTACCAGGTTTTACATTTCCACATCTTTTTACTTTCAAGAACAAAAACGTTCAAGAACAAAAGTTTTGGTAATTCTTTTTTCTAAGCTCCTCAATGAGTTACTGCTAAACAGGGAAAAAGCCGAACTCGGAGAAAGGACTAGCCCCTTAACAGTCCCACCAAATTCTAATGTCAGTTGGTAATTTGGAAGCCATTTTTTTCAAAAAATGCAAAAAGTAGGATGGTTTATCGCTTGTATGTGATATTTTGCAGAATGATTCGCAAAAACGGAAAGTCCATTGGAGAATAATTTCAAGACCAGATAGATAAGGAAATTGGCCCTATGTACCGTCTATGTTTTCATAGACACTATGCGGGTCATTAAAATTAAAAATTTCTAGAAAAAATGACGGAAATATCCGTCACTGCCAAAGTTAGCGTAAGATCCATAGAACGGATATATCCGTTCGAGACTGTTAAGGGGCTAGTGTAGACTAGTAACTAGTCGTTCTTGATTTTTCGAGATGAGTAAAATTTCAGCCGAGCGAAATTTCAACCGGGAGAACGACTAGTGTCATTTGGCGGAAAATGAGAAATCTATAACCACGTGATATTTCCACTAATTTTTCCGGGGTTAGTATCAATTTCTTGGCATTTCAACTGATCGCCGTTTTCTAACACAAAATTCAAATGTATGTTGGCCCATTTACTTATAGTTTTAAAAGATGAAAAACATAACGAAACTGCACTATTTATGCCACACTGATTTTCTGCTGTATATCCAAATCTTTCAATATCACCTTGATGGGGATTACCCGATACAACTTTTAAACAAGAAAATGGATACTGATTAGTACTCATAATAGACATTATGCAAGTAATATAACTTTTTTATCCAAATAATATACACTAGTCTAATTTAATTATTATAAAGCAGGGCCGTAGCAGACGGGGGGGCCGGGGGTCTTTGCCCCCCCCCCCATCTTTTTTCCTGATTTTTTTTTTTTTTCAGCAAAAAATGGTCGATTCACATGACGCAATAAATGACGATAATCAATGATATTTTTTGACGAACATTTGTCGATAATGTGTATGGTTAGCATAAGGGAATATTTATTACTGTGGACTCCCTTTAACTCGAATCTCTCGACAAACTTACTATTCGAACAAATTATATTGCTCCTTGAAACCCGAATATTAGAGATTCGCCATTCTATAGCTCGAACTCTCTTAATTCAAATCACAAATAAGGTCCCTTGGAGTTCGAGTTACATTGAGTCTACTGTATGCCCTTCTTAGATTTTGAACTTCGTTAAAGAAATTAATTTCATTTCAGAGGCTCTCAGAACTTGCAAAAGTTTCTGATTTTTTGAGATCACCATTTTTCCACTGAATAGCAACATTGCATATTTCTTTTATGTCAAATATAAAGTCATGCTGAATTTTTGATTCGAAGTGGAAATAACTTTTGGGTAAATAGTTACACGCTTATTTTCATAAGCATCAATAGGCTCAAAATAGCCATTTTTCACACATAGCTAACCAACGCACTGAGCCTCAGATCTCTGAAGAAAGAGATTCAGAAAGGAGAGTCTAGAAAAAATTAGTTTAAAATTTAGAAATATCATATTTTACACCTCATTTGGCTACGCATCTCAATACAGGACATGAAATTTTATGAGCGCCATTATAGCAGAGTATTAACTAGTAAGATGTGAAATCTCAAATACCGAAATTTTTTCTAGGATGCAGTTGAAATTTTATGGATATAACTTGCTGTATCTCAGGAACTAAAGCCTCCTAGAGGCTGATTTTGGTCTCTTTGGAAAATGCATTCAATTTCCTTCAAGGCAGGCCTAGAGCGGTCGCCTGGCACCCTTTACTATGGCAGACAAGAGGCTATGCCCCTTGCCACCCTCGTTCCCGGACTGGTCCGGGATTGGTCCTTTAAGAGTTAAAAATGATTCTTGTGGTTCTATGGTAAGAAAAAGAAACATATATATATTAAAAGCGTAGGGTGACGCTCCTTTTATGGAAGAAAGCGCTCCTTATTTGGAAAAAGCGCTCCTTAC
>JANSTP010238436.1:0-11265 GCA_025330745.1 Cladonema radiatum | reverse complement strand
ATTCCATAAAGTTATGACATGACCTTTCTGTGTCAGCCATTTTTCGAGAATGAAAATTTCAAAAGCCCGCCTCCAATATTCGCCTCGAACCGCACGTTGGTTAGGCCTTTTACTTGAGTACGCCTTGGGTGGCATATAAATGCTCTGACAGGGCAGAAAGAGCACCCTCTAGTAAACTGCAAATAAATGAAGGTATGTCGAAATTTTCTAATTAGGAGGAAATTGGCTCACCCAGAGATACAAAGTAGCTACAACTGTGAAGTGTTTAGTAATACTGGCCTACCAAGTCTCTTGCATTTTGTGGGAGACTCACACATTTACCTAATAAAGTCATCTCTCTCCGTGCATATCGAGGTTTTAACTAAATCTTCCGCATTTACTGACAACAGGTCTTCAAAAAGACAAGATGTACTCTTTCACTACCAGTCTGCTTGTTGTCAAACGCCAAGTTTTATACGGTCATTGAATTCCCTTAGAAGCCTTTCAGAGAGCGCTTCTCCATAACAGTTTATCTTTGATCATATGTATAACATACTATTTTTTATTACATACAACAAAAATACTGCCTCAAATTTGTTTTATAAAGACTTATTTAGCCAATTAGCTCACTTTTAACTCATAAAAAAAGTTTCTTTTCCTCTAAAACGATTTTGAACTGGACATTTCAAAAAATCTAAATTCTAAAATTTTTCGAATTAAAGATTTGATATTTTATGAACTTGATAGAAAGCATTTGATCAAGTTAAAGCCCAAAGGAGTCACAGCAATCCATTAGTCTCTGAAATATTGACCTAAAGAAGCCATTTGTGAAAGTTTCTAAAAGTCATTTTTACAAACCGTTTACAGATGTCTATACAGAAATTAGTACAAAAAGAACATTGAGACCAAATGTAAGTTCAAGAGCAAGAGCAAACATGTTTCAATAACTATTTATAGCTATTTCCGTAGCAACCGTCCTCCTAAAGCATAAAAGATTGAACCTTTCGAAAAATCTAAATTCTAAAATTTTTCGATTTAAAGATTCAAAATTTTATGAACTTGATAGAAAGCATTTGATCGGGTTAGAGACAAATGGAGTCACAGCAATCGATTAGTCTCTGAAATATTGACCTAAAAAAGCCATTTGTGAAAGTTTCCAAAAGCCATTTTTACAAACCTTTTTCAGATTTTCAATACAGATGTTAGTACAAAAGGAAGATTGAGACCAAATGTAAGTTCAAGTGCGAGAACAAACATGTTTCAATAACTATTTATAGATATTTTCGTAGGAACCTTCCTCCTAAAGCATAAAAGATTGAAATTTTTGTTATAACATAGTTAAAAACTGATGACGTCATACTTTTAGGGACTACATTAGTCATCAAAATTTTGATATAACTTTGTACTTTTAAGATGATATTACTAATGTGCAAAGTTTGGTTGTTGGTGAGAAATTGGTTTCCCATAGAACCCAACAAAACCCGGATCAGTTAGTGCAAGGAGGTGGTGTGGACTATGATCGAATGAAGGGCAAAGTTTCCCCTGTAAAATTTATGGGGCCTTGGCAGGTCTGGTAATATCAAATAAAACATTTATATTTAATTCGTAAAAAATGTCTTTATGATGTAACACATGAAAATCTCTAAAATATTGGGGGAAAATTTTTATGACAATACGCTATCAGTATGAGTATAAAGGCATCCTCATACCAATCGAGAAAGTGTGGAAAATCACATGGAAAATTTGACGGAGGTGACTTGGTCTGGCAGAATTGTCTTTGTACATTTTACATTTTTTTTTTTTTTTAATTAGATTCTTTCTAGTGCACCCTTTGCAACTTTGCCTTTTTTTACGAGAAAAACGTCCACAATATTCATGAAAGACACAAATGGAAAGAAATAATAAAGTCATAAAATTAGGGGTCTCACTTATCATTATATCATTATTCATCTACAATGTTCCATGGATGTTATATTGTCAATGTCAAACTTCTACGAAGCTTAGAAAAGACATCATTTCAACATCACCGTTCCCGTAATTTTGTAGCATGCCAGCTATATTAGGCTCAGATCCAACTTTCTTAAGTGTCCTCCTCACTTACTTCTTTCACATAGCTAAATAGCTTCTTTAAAATCTCTGTACCTAGCAGGTAAGCCATATATAATAATTCATTACATCTATATTAAATGCAAAATTATATTCTCACTTTCAAAACATTAGAAATCTAATCCCTTTTTCCAGAGAATCTAAGGCGAATAATACTTCTAAACAATTTATGTTAAAAATTAATATTAGAAAATCTTTTTAGCCACACCAAGGTCGTTAAACACATTCTTAACAGCTAAATGCCTAGTCAGCTATTATCTACGTTTAGCTTGACAACCACACAGCAAATTTATTCTTTTCTATAGATATGTTATCAAATCTAAAGTCTGTTCTTTCCCAAACAACATTAAAAGCTTCTAATAGTACTTTGAAACAGATTTCTAAAGCAAGCCTCAACCTCCTGTTCCTCAGGCATTTGCATTCCAATATTCAAACTCAACGATGAAACAACATATGGTGCTTTCTGGCTATCTTTACTAAAAT
Organism: Cladonema radiatum; assembly: GCA_025330745.1. Taxonomy (NCBI): domain Eukaryota; kingdom Metazoa; phylum Cnidaria; class Hydrozoa; order Anthoathecata; family Cladonematidae; genus Cladonema; species Cladonema radiatum. The sequence goes on along the minus strand of JANSTP010238436.1, from coordinate 8,697 downwards.
TAATTTAAAAACCGTATTCTATCAAATCACATTGATATGTCACCAGAGAAATCTTACCCTTTCAGTCTGTTTTACTTTAACCATCTTATTGACCCTATCACCCTCCCTCCAATTGACCACAGCCTCTTTTTTAAACGTGGATGTAACATTTCTTTAACCAATTATAAGCTCTTTCTGCAGTAACGTGACTTACATAACACCTTTTCTGTTCGAACTGCACAGGTGAGTAGATGACAACATGAAGAATATATTTTGATGTCATCATGACGTCATGAACGTAAAAATGACATCATTTTTTACTGAGGTGGGCATTTTTCGAAATAACACGAATTGATTGACCGCGTTATTGATGACGTCATCACCTCTTCACGTGACTAAGCCCAACCAGAACAACTAATTTGGATAGATTTCACTTGTTGCTACCAGAATTCAAAGTTTCATTCAAAAATAAAAAGTAGTTCTGAAGATAGAGCCCTTAATCAAAAATATAATTTTTTGCACTTTTGGCGCCCCTTAGAAGGCACTTATGCGTCGAAAAACCAAACATTTCTATATGAAGTAAATGGTACTATATTTTTGAGTTGATTTCCATCAATAGTTGTTTTCTTGAAAACGGTTCTAGGAAACCCCAAGGTGAATAGAAAAACGTTGAAAATCTTCAAAATTTGAAAATGTTGGTATTTTTGATGATGTTATCACTTTTTAACGTGACTTTTGGGGACAATTTTTTTACTTTTTGAAAGTTCACATGTTACTTTATATTTGTGGAAAGTTTTATTGAATTTGGTTGAGGATTGAGGATAATTTTACCTTCCCCCATGCTTTTAACGTACATAAAAAAGCCTATGTTAAATAGGGTTAAATTCTGGATTTACCCCCTGGTTCAGCTGAATGCCACCTCTCCAGACTGAAAACCTTGGTGATTCTTTATCTACACACATTGGTCTTTCAAAGATTCAAAATGACAATTTGCCCCTAGAATCTTGACAAAATCTCAAAATTTGCCTGTACTAATAGTGAAATTACTGTTAGATTCAGGAGCTCAGCAAAGTTTCATAACCGAAAAATTAGCTAAACAATTAAATTTAAAACCTATTCGAAAAATGAAAATGAACATAAACACGTTTGTGAACGAACAATCGAAAATTGAAACATTTAATGAATATGAGATTGTTATTCGATCGATACATACAAATGAAAAAATTTTTATAAAAGTACTCGGAACTCAAAATCTTTGTTCGTCACTCAAAGGGCAAAGTATATCAATCGCTGTTGAAAAACATAAATTTTTTTAGACATTGAAATTATCAGATGCGGGACAAAATGGAGAAAATAAAGAAATAGACATTATAGTCGGAAGTGATTGTTATTGGAAAATTGTTTCGGGTGATGTTCGCCGAGACACAGAAACAGATCCTGACGCGATAAAAACAATCTTCGGATGGTGTGTAAGCGGGCCATTTGAATCTAACAAAAACATGAACGCATCAAATTCAAATATGGGTGTCGTATCGTCTTCTCAACTTTTAACCTTTACACAAAATGAGAAAAATTTAACAAAAGCTGTACAAAAGTTTTGGGAATTGGACACTATAGGAATAAAAGATGAAGAGCAAAACGTTTATGAAAAATTTGCCGATGAAATAAAATTCGACAACAATCGATACGTTGTAAAGTTACCAGTTAAAGAAAATAAGTCGATTTTACCTGATAATTATCAATTAGCTTATAATCGTTTACGAAAATTGAAAGAACGATTGGATGTTAAAAAAGAAGTTTTGAAAGATTTTGACAACATAATTCAGGAACAATTGAATTCAAAAATTATCGAAGAAGTAAATACACCTGGAATAACAAATAATGTAGCATATTTACCGCATCGTGAAGAAATCAAAGAAAATCGATCGACCACAAAGTTACGTATCGTTTTTGATGCAAGTGCAAAAACAGACGACAATTTTAGCTTGAACGATCTTTTATATAAGGGACCTTGTATGTTACCAAAACTTTACAATTTATTATTACAATTTCGAACAAAACCAATCGCTCTCACAGCTGATATTGAAAAAGCATTCCATCAAATTGTTATTGATGAAAATCATCGCGATTTGTTACGATTCTTGTGGTTTAAAAATTTATTTAACGACGAAAAGCCGACAGAAATACAAGTTTTTCGTTTTACACGTTTACTGCTTTGTTCTACATGTTCACCATTTATTCTTAATGCTACCTTGCGAGAACATGTAAAACGCTATGAAAATACAGACAAATACTTATCGGATATTTTACGCCTAAAGTTTTTTGTTGATGATTTAAATCATAGCGTTGGCAACAAATACGACGCTCTTGATCTTTACAAAAAGCTAAAAATTCGTCTTCAAGAAGTTAACTTTACTCTATGTAAATGGAGGACGAATGACAAACATTTAAGAGAACAAATAATGAATATTGAAAAAACAGACATTAGAAAAGAAGAAAACGGAAATTTCGAGAAAGTATTGGGGATCGAATGGAACGAATTTGACGATTTATTTGTGTTTCAGCTGAGCAAAGTTTTCTCAAATGCTGAACATATGAAACCTACAAAGCACAATATATTGAGTGTCATATCATTAATATATGATCCTATCGGATTTTTACAACCGTTAACTATTAAGTTGAAATTACTGTTTCAAGAAATTTGCCGACAGAAAATTAATTGGGACGATGAAATTAGTGAGGATCTTAACTTAAAATGGTTAAAAGTTGTACATGATTTCAATTCATGTTCGTGAATTTGTTTACGAAGATGTCATTTTGATTACAATGTCGATTAGACGATTGTCAATGTCGACTGTCGTTAGACTTTATTTATTTGCATGGATTTTCGGACGCATCAAGTAACGCGTATGCTGCGTGTGTATACGTGAAATCAACTTCGAGAATGGGTAATGTTAAGGTATCATTAGTCACATCAAAATCAAGACTAGTTCCTGTCAAGAAAACACTTACAATCCCAAGGTTAGAACTTTTAGGAAATTACGTTTTAGCAAAACTGATGAATGAAGTTCTACAAAACTTTCACACGGAAATCTTTGTTAATTCATATAATTGCTGGACAGATTCGACAATAGCGTTATCATGGATCCAGTCAGTCAAGAAAGAATTCAAAACTTTCGTACAAAACAGAGTGAATTATATACACTCTTTTTTAGATGCAAAGTGTTGGCGTTATTGCAACACGAAACAAAATTGCGCTGATATTATTGCAAGGTTTAATGCGGTAGATTTAAATGCCAATACTGAATGGTGGAACGGTGCTGATTTTTTATGGAAACATTTCGAAATCGACGACAAAGAATATAGCGCTTCGCGAGAATTGAATTTAAATGAAACGGAACAAGAAAAACTTAATGAAGAATTACGTCATACGAGCATTAACCTTGCTATTCAAGAAGAAAGTTTTGATATTTCAAGTATTATATCTATTGAACGCTATTCAACATTGAAAAAGTTAATACTCGTCACAGCTTACATATTGCGATTTGTGAATAATTTGAAGAATCAATCACCAGATAAAAATTCATCAAACAAAAATTTAACGTCCGCAGAGTTGGAGAAAGCGTGTTTATTGTGGTTGAAAAGTAATCAAAAACATTTGCACAAGGATGAAAAATATTTTGAAGAAATTAAAAAATAAACATCGCTTATTTGAAGACGAACAAGGGTTATTACGGAAAAACGGGCGGATTAACAATGCAAAAGATTTACCGTATGAAACGAAAACGCCTATTTTATTAGCGCGAAATCATAAATTAACAGCACTCATCGTACATGATTGTCATATCATAGTGAAACACGCTGGCGAACGTCAAACGCCGACAGAGATTCGATCAAAATATTGGATAACAAAAGGGCGAAGTCTAGTGAAATCGTTGCTGAGAAATTGTGTATCATGTAAACGATTTAATTCAAGACCGTATTTCTACCCACAATTGAAAGATCTACCTAGCGTACGGGTTCACCACAATGTTCCGTTTAGTGCATGCGGCGTTGATTATATCGGTCTGTTATATACGAAAAATGTTTACGATAGACACGAAGAAGAAGACATTTACAAATGTTTTGTGCTATTATATACTTGTGCTACAAGTAGAGGAGTTGTGCTTGATTTAGTTCCAGATGCATATGCAGACACATTTATTAACAGCTTAAAAAAGTTTATTGCTAGACGAGGATGCCCTCAAGTTATTCTTTCGGACAATGGTTCTGCAGTCATTGCTGAAAGCACGTCTTTATTTGCCAGTTATCGTAATATCAAGTGGGAATTCAGCTTAAAAGAAGCACTGTGGTTCGGAGGTTTTCGGGAGAGGTTAGCGGCTCCAATTAAACAATCGATAAAGAAAACACTTGGAAACAGAACCGTACTCTACCATGAGTTCGAAGTATTATTATTTGAAATAGAATTTGTTTTGAATAATCGACCTTTAACTTTTATTTATGACAATGATTTCGAAGAAGTTTTAACCCCATCGCATTTATTATTCAGTAGATGTTTACAATTTCCCAACGACAGAACTGATTTACAAATCGATGAAAACATTGTACCAAGAAAAAGAATTGATCATTTAAATAATATATAGAATCACTTTTGGAATCGGTGGCGTCATGAATATCTTACTTCGTTACGGGAGTATCAAAAATCATACCGTCCATCAAACAGCATCATCCCAGATATGAATGACATTGTTATTATATATAACGATAAATTACCTCGCAACAAGTGGAATTTAGGGAGAATACAATCGGTTATTACAAGTAACAACAATCAAATTAGAGGCGTAAATATTATAGTTGGAAAGTCCAAAAGAGTGATCAGCCGACCAGTTAACAAAGTATATCCCGTTGAATTCACTTTGAAAAATGTTAGCCAGGACCTTCCAGCAGTCAATGTTGCAGACATAAACGAAAACAAAGTTATCACTAACGAACACGCAGAGACGATTTCAACACGAACACAACGAGTACAGCGAAACGCGGCAATTCTCGCTGATGTAAAACGAAAGTTCAACGAAGAATATTTAGACATCGATGATTATTGATATCGAGTTTCCCTCAACGCGGGGGGAGTGTAGAAGTAGTTACGCAATTACGTCATTGCTTGTATTTATTGATTGATTTTGGCGCGATATATAAGGCAAGCGTATTGTCATAACTTTTAGTTAGTAGAAAGACAGTCTTGTGGTGAACGGCCATGTAAAATTTTGTATTTTTTATCTCCTCTTGTTAATCTATACAGTCCTCTTAAAATCTGAAATTTTTACAACGGCTCTAAATAGCGAAACTTTTTGTATTTTCTTGTGTCAGCTGTAAAAATAGAGCCATTCTTGTGCATTTCTATGATCAAAAATGGAGCTTAAAATTTTTTAGCTAGCTAGAAGTAAGAACAGTTTTTTTCTGGAATGCCTCCATTTGATGCTTCAGCATGTATTTTGGTCAAACTTTTATTAGACTAGACAACATTAAGTAGAGGAGGAGGAGATTTTGCATTTTTGTCATAATTTTTAAGAATTTTAGAATATATCGTATTTTCTCTATTATATGTCCCCTCTCTTTTAGATGCTCCTCTCCAATAAACGCCCCCTCTAAACAACAAAACTTTCGAATACGCCGCTCTCTAATAAACACGCCCTCCATGGTTGAAGGATATTTTTAGGAAAAAATAAAATTTATGTTTTCTGGTAAGATAATAAAAAACAAGTGTTTATGGTTTTTTATATAAAAAATAGTTTTTATGTATTTTTTCTTTTTTTAACTTATAGGTAGTGTTCACTATATTTTTGTTTTAAGCTCTTTTTCATGAACACTGGTTTTAATTTCATCTCAATCCGATGTCCTAATCAAAAGTTATTGCCATTTAACTTTTTAACAAATTAGCAAAAAAGGGAAATTCACATATGTTTTTCTGAAACTTGTGATGTCATGGTAAATTACCTTGGTAAATTGGTCAAATATTGATATAATTATAATTTCTGAATAAATAATGTTTTGTAAACAAAACTTTTCTCAAAGGATGTATAGTTTAAAAATATTAGATTTTTTGATTTTTGATGTCATGTTAATTGTATGATTTTATTTAGATACATCTGAGTGACAGGCATACATTAAATCTGTCTTTAATACCGAAATCTCAAGCTGCTTTAGTGCATCTGTCATTGAAAACACACTCGACTCTATCTTAGATCGCACTTTACCTCACAAAGAGCTGGAAGAACATCAATCGTCAAAAATGACATTGGAGCCTGGTAAGTCACCAGTAAACTGATCCAATCTATTGAATATTTTGGCTGTGCTTTAGAATTTGAGCAGGTGAGCGGTCGAAATCTAATCGCAGAGAGTCAAACCTTTTCTGTAGACTTTAAAGAGTTTTACAAGGTTGTCTCAAATTGTATTCCACGACAAATGGCCTCTGGCATGTTTGAAAAGGCAAAAAGATTTATGCGCGAAGAAAACAAAATTGTTCATGCACAAGGTCAGAACAAGTATGGGCGAATAGTGGAAAACAGTTGCAACAAAAATGAACCTCATGTGGTTACACTGCACAATGACAGATGTAAATATAAGTGTGACGAGAGGTGTCCACATTGGAAAACTATATATAATTGTTCGCACACTGTAGCATCAGCGGAAGATAATGGCGAAGTTCGGAAATTTTCAGATCAGTAAGTTAGAAAGGAAACTATGCTGAGTCTCCTGCCTTAGTGAGAACAGATATGCTGGCAAACCGAGGGAGCAAACCCAACAAATCACGGAGGCGCAAAAGAACCCCTATGCCGCAAGTGGATGAACAAATGAAATGCCATCAACCCAACCCACCAAAACTGGTTAACACAAACCCATTCTTTGTCAGGAAAATGAACCATAAGATTAAAGTGTTTAAGGGCTGCACCGTTCCGTTGCAAACAGAGTATTGGAGATCAGGTTTTCAACACAATTCTTCAAGGCTCCAGTTTCATACTATCAACTCAATATAAATTGTGTCAGATCAGTGGAACCTTTATTGATCCCCAATATTTAATTATGCCGCATTATCTTCTGCTGCATCGACAATGTTCAAAACTTTATTCACCAACATTTAGAGGTGTGTAATTTTGCTTAATGTTGACGCTTCTCTGCCTTATTTTGCTCTAGATTTTGATTACTTGGTGATGGAAGACATTATAAGAAGATTTTTACGATATTTTTTCCTGAATTGTTTCAAATGTATTTTTCCGTAGAGACAAGTATTACAATGAAACAAAATAAATAGATATACATTTTGGATATGAACACTACCAGTATAAACAATATGTTGCATTTTGTGGAGACTTGTTCTTTGAGGGGTAATATCTCTCAATATTTTATTACATTTACAGTCTCTCAATTTCTTATTTCTTACGTTCTGTACGAGACTCTGATGATCGTTTTAGCTTAAAATATCGACAGAGCGTTTGTCCTTACGCAGATATATTGTACGAGATAAAGGGTTACAATGTAATTCACCTGACTAAACCAGATCTCCATGTTAAAAGTATTGCTTTCTTTTAAAGTTAGAGTAAAAATAATTTTAATTAATATTTGTGTTCTTTAAAAGAATGATCGACTTTAATTAAATGGGGGGTCTTTATATTACTTAGGTATTTGTAAGCTCCCCACATAGCTTTGTAACTTTCTTTATTGTAATTTTATTGAGCTATGTGAAAAAAAAATGTCGATCAACCAATCAAATCAATTTTTGGAAAATTTGAAAATATTTTGATCTTCAATTTGCTTTGACCGTATCCTCGCAATCAGAAAGTTGGTTTAGATAACCGCATGGCCTCGTAAGCATGTAGTTACGATGCCCTATATGATATTTGTGCGTGTCATATAGTATATAGTGCAACTGTCATTTTGTTCATTTGTTTATCAAGTATTTCTTTCTTTCTAAGAATGCATTTCATCAACTTTATTGTTGCAAAAGGTCATTGTAAATATATCGAGTGTACTTTTGTTTACTAAATTCTCTTCATCGCTCTAACACTGAATTTTTCTTTTTATTTAGCTATGGTTGTAGTATATTTCTTTACAACGTTCAGGTTGACTTAGAAATTGTTTTTGACTTATTGTAGGCTCTCGTTGGAACTTTTACGGCACTTAGTGGCTTAAATATTCATCATCTATTTTTGAAGAGTTTTTAACTAATACTAAGTAGCATTTTTCAAAAGAATTTTCAGTTATGGTAGTAATTTCCAGTTCTTTAAATCATTCCGTGCGAAAGTTTAGCACACCCATATTTTTTTTTTTTGAAAAGAGCTATTTGTATGACTATAAAACTCTATAAACACGACATAGGAATTCTAGATCAACCACAGTTCAGTAAGCAAAAAAAGATGCCGTTATAGCTAATTCAAGATTACATAATCCTTCCTATTTTATCACTGGCATCTTGTTAATTGTGCGTTTCAACTCTGTTTTCCAGTACAACGAAAGAAGTAGGATTTTAATTGGCTAATATTTGACCAATCAAAAATTGATTATGGTTCGTTCTTAGAAAATTAATAGCCAATCAAATTTAATTTTCTTTCTTTGTACTGGAAGACCCTTTCAACCAGAATACTAATTATTCGTTTGAATAAGATTTCATTACAGCTGATTGTCATTCATTATAATAACTGCACTTAGCAGTATTCTAATATA
>JANSTP010238325.1:0-11266 GCA_025330745.1 Cladonema radiatum | reverse complement strand
TTAGTGTCATGCTTAGCTGCAATGCTTAATAAATGCTTAACTGCATTTGCATCACTTTTTCACTCAAGGAAGTAAAAAAATTGTCTCCCACATATTTTTTTAAACAATTTTAGGAAATTTTAATCCATTTGGTTCCTAATGATGTCATCACTTTCACAAATATTTAAGCTTTTTTATCAGTTCAAACTAAATAGGCAGGGATTTGTTTGCTGTAAACTATCTTTTTGTAACCAAATTTTAGTTTCAAAATTAATTACCATACACTAGAAGGGGCATTTTTCTAAATTCATTTTGGTGGAGAAATGGCCCTAAAATTATCCCATAGTAGAATCTCAGTCAGAAAAATATGAACTTTTTCATTTTACATTGGGATTTACTGTCATATAAAAATCATATCTTGAAAATCAACACAAAGAGTGATATACTGCAAAATTGGTTTTACTGCTGGAGAGTTTTATCTGTACACGTTTTATTAATAAGAAACTGGTTTATAAGAAACTTAGAGCTAGACATGTCAAAAATTAAGAAACTTTCAGAACTAGGAAAATGTAGTCAATTTTTGTAAAGAAACTTTTTTGCATAAATTTACTGAAAGTGGACATAAACTACTTTGAAAGTGGCGAATAAATAATTGGATAAATAGGACACTGGTCTTTTTTTAACTACAGTGCACTAAGCTCCTTGTAAAAACAACTAATAAATGACTGATGTGTTTTTTCTTCAATTAACGAACTTTTATATATCAAACCCTAAGAAACTTCCTAAGAAACTTTTGAAAACAAATTTTGACAAATACTAAGAAACTTTTGGAACTAGGCCTGGTGCTTAGTTTCTTTTAAAAAAATGTGTATTTGTGTCCTTGACTAACTATTAGATAAAAAATTTACAGAAGAAAAAGAGAACAGAAATTTTGAATCCTAGATTTTATTCCATAAAACTACAAAGCTGAGCATAAATTTGTTTTATGCAAAATGTTTTGTTCAACAAAATAGGAAAATAAAAATTTAGATTGGCCCCTAGAAAAGTCAGGCTATATTTAAATTTAAAATTTCTAGTAAAAACCTGTTAAAGACCTTGGAATCGATAAGAAGAACTATGATCCAAGTAAAAAATATCAGAGTTGAGTAGTATTGGTTAACCAATCCCTCTTAAAGTCCCAAATTTTCCTTAAAATTCTACCTTGGTCAAATGATGATTTCATCTTGAAATCATCACTACCTGTATAATTAGTCTGCCCAACTCCTCACGTTCTATAAGCTTTGCAGCGCTTTTAATTTCCAGGAAATAATGAAAACAGAACAGTCAAAATATAGCGATTTCAGCCTACAAATGTAAAAATTGTTTAAAAAATTGGCAATATTTCCAAAATACAAGGAATTACAGACCTCAACGTATTTTTTGAGACTGAATCCCTTTAGAACATTACAGCAATAGTGTGTACGCCAATTTCTGTGAAAAGTATCATTTTCTTAGGAATTTAGGGCAGTTTTTGAGCCAAATTCTCTATGGTAAAGTGCCTACCGTTATTTGTATCTTATGACGTCAAAAGAGTGTGCATTATTCTCTACTCTTTGACAGTGAAACCATTATTTGAGAGTTGTGATGGCAACAGTAGGCATGATCATCAAAAAGTTTTTGGGCAAATATTCCTAGATATATTGGGGTCATTTTCAGATAAATCCTGTTTTGTTGTTAAACTTCTTTCAACTGGCAATGTTATCAAAGTGCTTTGTATTAATCCTATTAAGACTGGGGGAATGCAATGCAGTAGCGCCTTTTCAATTTGTTGGTCATAAGCAAGATATACACTGTGAAAAGTTTCATTTCAAAATGATTAGTACTTCTAGATTTATGGAGAGGAGGTTGAATCAGTTGATGTTGGAATGTGCTCACAAGTTTCTCTTAACACAATTATAAAATTTTTTAACTAGTATTGGAACTAATCAAATATCAACTCCCTAATAATTGTAATAATTCAACTCCCTGATTTTTTTAACCAACGTTCCCTGTCATGCCTCGCTTGACTAGAGTTTCCCACGTTTGCCATATGTTTTGCTTGCCTCGCCTACCCTATATGTCTTGCTTGCGCCTTTTACCTCCTAAATTGCATCATTAAACCATTATATTATCAAATGACAGAAAAGTACAGAAGCTAGGAAACTAATAGGTTTGTGTGACAAAATTTATGTTTTCACTATTGACCAAATTGTATGTTGTACGAGGCTCTGGGTTACAATGACCTGATTGACGAATCTTTGTACAGTAGATTGAGAAAGAAAAAATGGCCTTAAGAAAGTGCACGGAAATAGTTAAATTGAAAACAGTGTTAAATTGAAATTGAAACTCTGAAAAGAGGCACTATGAGGTAAAGGTTTTAAAATAGAAAATCAATTAACCTTATTTGAGAGACCAATGCTTTAAAATTAATTTTTATGACTTAAGATCTATGCAAATTATAGTAGAGTCCGTGCTCCATATTTTATATTCAATTCAAATTCTATTCTCAACTTTTTGCCCGCATAAAGCTCGAAAGCTCAAATTATTATAAACCTCTGCATTTAACGTATTTTAAAATGGTGTCATTAAAAAGAGAAGCTTGGGTACGCAAGAGACAAGAGGGATGATCAGATTAATAAGGTGATTTTAATAACTGATGTTACGCAAAAAACAAAGTCTATTAGCAACTGGTATGGGTTGTCTAATGCCTTCCATGAGCCCCTTATGTTTGTTTACGTCATAATCAAGTGACAAAATTGACAATTCGAGCAGGCAAAACGGTAAGATAACAGTCTACCCAAAGGATCATTTATAGCCACCCATGTTGAAATATGTCAAACGAAAAATCATAATATTCAACCAGTGCAAGTTTGTCCTCAAATAAGTTGGTTCTTCATTCTAAATTATTGTGGTTGTTTACCACTCCTGCATTTATGCCAGGCCAAATATTGGAGTTTTGGGAAGTGTCTGTAAAGCACACAAAATGTAAACAAACGGAAGGGGTCTATAAGTATAGACGTTTTATCAAGTAACGACTGTTGGAAAGACACATTGCTTTAGATTGCTCAATGGGCCTTTTCTGGTTTATTTTTTTTCTTTCAATAATATTGAATAAAACAAATTTATACTTAAAATTGTTGTTTTATAGTAAATAATTTTGAATGTAAAACTCCTGGACCAATTTTTATTTGCAATATGTTTTTTTCAAATATTTAGTTAATGACACAAATATGTACACAAACCACAACACAAACAAACAAACACAAACCCTGTGGTGCAGTAAAACCATCTTTGCAGTATACCCCACTTTGTGTTGATTTTCAAGATATGATTTTTATATGAAAAAAAATCCCAAGGTAAATTGAAAAAGTTCATTTCTTTCTGACCGAGATTCTACTATGGGGCAGTTTTGGGGCTATCTCTCCACCAAAATGAATTTAGAAAAATGCCCCTTCTCGTATATGGTAATCAAATTTCAAAACTAAAATTTGGCTACCCAAAGTTAGTTTACAGCAAACGAATCCCTGCCTGTTTAGCTTGAACTGATACAAGAACCTAAAAAAGCTTAAATGTTTGTGAAGGTGATGATATCATTAGGAACCAAATGGATTAAAATTTCCTAAATTTGTTTAAAAAAATGTGTGGGAGACAATTCTTTTACTTCCTTGAGTGAAAAAGTGATGCAAATGCAGTTAAGCATTTATTAAGCATTGCAGCTAAGCATGACACTAAAAAAATTGAAAAAATTTAATTTTTTACTGATTTTTTCCAAAGAAAAGGCCTCCATTTTGAAATTGAGCCTCTCTTCCATGTTGTCCAAGGGTGACAGAGTGGCACTCATTGGAAATCATCTATTTACATCTCAAATAACATATATGGAAAGAAATTCTATGTGTACCGAAATTCTATGTGTACCGAAAAACAAGGTTGAGTTGAAATACACAATTTGACTCCCGGACTTCACTGGATGGTAGCCATAGGTTTAGCTTTCAAGAATTTTAACCCTCTTTCTGATGACCACCAGTTACAGAACCTCTTATTTAAAGTTGTTATTGAATTTTTAATACAGTACGGTTTCCTATCTTATCCTAGTTTTTAATTCATTCATTCTATTTATTATTTTCTTAAAAGAGTTATCATTTAATAAAATTTTCCTTTTTTAGTGTTTATTTAATTTTGAAAATGAAAACGCATGTCACAATTCAGAGTACCTAGCTTCATATTTAACAAGAGAGATTCTCTTGTTAAAATATCTTGTTATGGAAAAACTTGTGTAGATTCACTCAAGAAATATTTTGTGGCAAAATCACACCGTGAAAAATATGTCAAGTTGGTTATTAAGGTACTTATTGCTTTTTGTCGATTTTTTTTAGATATTTTAGTTTTTTGTCTTAGGCCAGAAATTCAAATGAAATTTTTATGCCCAGACGAGAATCGAACTGCAAGCACACTTGTGAGAACTAACAGAGCTAGCTACTGCACCATGTTGATGGCATTAGTTTTTCGTTAAATCTCAATCTTTTACAGTATGATGTGTGCTAGCTTAACTTTTTTTATAATCCATTTTGTGTTAGCTAAAATAATGTGGTAATATATAAAAAATTATTCTGTATTGGAATTTATTTTTATTGTTTGACACCATAACTAAGGAATTATCATGGTTCAAAAATACTTCAGTATAATAGCTTTTGCTATTTATAGTTATGATCTAATATGATCTAATGTGACTGCAGTTTATTTATTGGAAAGTTCAGTGAAGTAGAATTTGCAAGAAATTTTAATTGTGTTACCAGTTGACATTGTGTTTCACAGAGTTTTACAGATCAATTTGAAGAATATAATGGGAAGATTAATTTTTGTGCATATATTAAAAAGGTTTTAATTTTGAGAACCCCTCTATGAAAGCTGCTTTAAAGAAAGTGGTGTACTTGTTAGTGCTGTTGGTTATACCACGGGTTCAATTCCCCGTTCAGGCATGATAAATTCATTATGAACTTCTGGTCTATGATGTGAAACTAATACTACCAAAAAAAAAGATTACCTTCAGGGAAAAAATTATTTGCGGAAGAAAATTTTGCGGAAGATACCTTTGCGGAATTTATTTTTGCGGATTTAGCCCAAATTTGCAAAAAATAATTCTGCAAAAAAAATTGAATAGCCATTAATCCACAAAAATTTATTTCGCAAATTTTCTGTTTTTTACAGACACTAGATATTAATTTTGCATATTTCTTCAGATTTTGTCTTCCGCAGAAAAACACTTAGATTTGTCATGCAAAATGTTTCTTTTATGATTTTCCTTGTTTAAAGTTTCAAAAATTATAACAGTTCAGTAAAGATGGTTGTTCCTGGCCCTCCTCTTTTACTTCATAATTGAAACTAATGGATTGTTGGCATCCGCAAAAATAAATTCCAAAAAATTTGAAGAAATATGGGTATCTGCAAAAATTTATTCTGCAAATTAAGCCATTCTTTAATCCCCCATCCGCAAAAATAAATTACGCAAAAATTTCTTCCGCAAATAATTTCTTCCCTTAAGGTATGACACTTTCACAGCACAATAAAAGTATATGAAACCTTTATGTTTATTTGGAACAAGTGGGACCAAGTAGAGCAACTTGCCTGACTTTTTTTTATATATTTCTTTTCATTTTTTGAAAATTTTGACATATTGTTTTTGTTAGTTCAAAATATTTTCATCATAGTCATGAATGTGCTTGATGATTTTATTGAGGCGATAGAAAAATCAAACTTCAGTTGGATTGATATCGCTTTATCAATTGGTATTGATCGAAATGATATCATCAAGATCAGAAACAGAAGAAATACAACTGAAGAATTTGTTTGCACAATAACAAATAAATTATGGGGAGAAATCTTTCAGTATTTACATGTCGCCTCAAATAATCAAGGGTATGCAGAAATTACCAATATTGATAAATGTAAGCTTTTTGTCTTGTATGTTTCCTTTCTTTGTAAGCTGATTTTCGTTAGATTTTCAGGGTTGTTACTAGAAGCAAGAGCAGGAGTGGTTAAGCAGTGCTAGCTGGTACATATATATAACTAGCTGCATGCAGCGTTGCACTAGGTTTTGGCTTATTAACACTGTGTGATCCTTTGCACTGAAATTACTATTCATAATTTGGTCAGTTCTAAATATTCTAAATCAATTTATGGAGTATCACTAACCTCATTTGGTTCTCATGGTAACTTGGAGTGAATTTCAAATCGAAAATATTCAAGAACATTCGTAATATATGTATACCAAGTTTGGGTAGTAAAGATAAAGTGTGGGTCTAGTTATTAAGTTTCCCGAAAATTACTATATCTATTTAAAAGGCATTTTCAACCTGAATTTTTTCGGTCAAACCTCTTTCAATATTCATTATAATTTTACTTCTTAGGCTTTCTAAATGGTACCATATCAAAAATATTTTTTTCAACTAGCCTGTTTTTCACATTGCAATTATTTGCTGTTTTTTATATGGGGGAAACTTCATACAAGAAACATCAGCTTTTTGCTGGGAACATTAGAATGGTTTTATTTATTTAAAATAGGTGAGAAAATAAGTAAAAGGTTTGTGAAACAAAACTGATTTTAAAATGGCCTAAGCAATTTTGTGATTAGCAGTTGGTTGCCATGGTACCTGGACGTAAAATTTAGTCCAAAAAATTCAAGAACATTAACATTTTTGGTTTATGTTTATGAAGTTTGGTTACCCAAGGTTAAGTATCAGTCTTTTCCTTGGTTTTGATATTAAAATCTTTAAAATTACCATATCTATGACGTTTTGGACTGTTTCCATGACAACAGGAGCAAAAAAAGTAACCAAAAGACGTTATGATGATATTGGCAATATGCTTGTCAAGGTTGGTTAGCCAGAGTATCATAGTTGTCTTGTTTTTAAAATTTTTAAAATTTTACATATGATATCCTAGGCTGTTCCCATGGTAACAGAGGCAGAAAATAGTTCTGGACCATAACCAAATCCTTTAGAACCTTTCGAGGTTTAGGTGTACCAAATTTGGTTAATGAAGGTAAAGGAGGGCTGTCTTCTTATTCATTTTTTTGAAACTTGCTGTGTCTATTGAAGAGAGATATTCTGCGTTAACTTTTCAGTCAAATCTTGAATCGGTAGAATTTTCTTTTTGATCATTTTCAACCTTTTAACAACATTAGTGTCGTATGTGAAAAATATTACTTTCTGCTCATTTGTAACATGCTTTTCCTGTAGTAAATATTCTCTGTTTCCTATGCAATAAGTTTTAAATGGAAGCATCAGCTTTTAGTGGAACATGAGAATGGTTTCAATACTAAGACAACATTTCTTTGACGTATTCTCATTAGTTGTTATTCTTTAATGATTTTCAACCATTGGAAAACATTAATTTGCTCTTTTAACCAATCAGCTTATATAAATGTTCCGTGCTAGCATTCTCACACAACACTTATACTGGCAGCACGAAGGGTCGCCTGATGCTGAAGCATCATATTGGCCTGCTAATGCAATCCCAGCAAGAAACTGTGTCATATTAAAATTGTATGTAGGTTTGAAATATACAGTCAAACCTGTGTAAGGCGGATGCCTGTGGGACAAACTAAATTGACCTTCCTAGACAGATGCCCTTCTTGGATATTGGCTTGTCTTAAAAGGAGAATATAAATTGATACAAGCTCCCAACACAAATTGGAAGTATTCTACTGACAAATCACAAAAGGTTTTGCTTTTTTGACAGTTTCCCTTTCTGTTAGATAGTGTTTTTCTCCATAAATATACTCATAGTTTGCAGAAGGGTAGAATCCCCCATTAAACAGGGTGGCCACTGATACTGGACTATACTGGAATACTTAAATTATACTGGGATTCTTTGCGCACTGGATTTTGTACTAGAAAATTGATTTTCTTTGAGAAAAATTCTTAGATTATATGGGCTGTATCTATTTGCCAAGTAGAAATGAGTGTAGTAAACTTTTTTACTGCTTCTAAGTAGTTAATTTATGTCATTATGTTAACTGCTTTTCTATTGGTATTTTTCTAGCTTGGTTATATATTTTATTTATTACTTTTGACTTTTTAAATACTCTCTCGTTATTTGTGAGAAAAACTTCTGCTTGACCTGTTTTATATACAATCCTGATCCAAAAGTCTATGACATTTTAAGGGATTCAAATTTCAAGACTATTTACAAATTCCTGAGTTTTTACGGGTTCCATTAACTTGACAAGCTTGAAATTTAACACAGTTAATTCCTTTCATTCTTTGGCAATTTAGTAATTTGAAAGTTTATTTTCGGTGAAGGTTTATGGGTTACTGTTCAGAATCACTGTTCTCAGTTAATGTAAACCCACCAGCAGCTTTTACTCGGATGAGATGGGACTTTAGTAAGTTGTAACGTTAAGTCTGATGTGATAGTCTTGGTACAATGTTTTGAGGCAATGTGAAAATGCTCATTTCAAGACCCGTCAAGACAGTTAAGCTTGTTAAAAACGTGAATATACGATGCAGTAGACAAAGAGTAGATGTAGATGTAGGAAAATGTGCCAACATTTTACTATAATCATGCTCTAATATAACTTGCAAAGTAAGAAGAATACGATAATTTGCTGTGAAAAGTCAATGGCCACTGGGCCATTTAAAGGACCATTTTAATGTAATGCTACTCTATAAACTTCGATCTTGATCAAGTATTATGATATATCATACTTGGATTTTGATAATTGTACTTGAAAATATACTTGAATATACTGGGATTTGTTTGTGAAATAAGAGTGGCTACCCTGATTAAACTCCCTGATTGGGGAGGTTCAAACTCTGTTATTTTGTCAAAAATCCTTGAAACATTAGAATTTCAACTTTCTTTGGATTTAGTCTTCTTTTAAATAAAATACTTTTTTTTAGGAGCTGAAAAATACTGCTTTTAACTCATTCGTAAAACTCTTTTCCTGTGGCAATTATGTGCTGTTTTCTATATGGAAAACTTCATATGGGAAATACAGCTTTTTCCAGGAATATTCGAGTGAGTTGAGACAAAAATATTTTTTAACATTTTCTGATTTAAAATATGGTTCATGATGCTACACACAGTATATATGGATCTTTGACTTAATATTATTTTAATGTCATAGAAAAGGGTTAACCCTATTCAGCATGGGCTTTTTCATGTAAATTAAAAGCATGAGAGGGGGGGTAATAACTACCCCCAGGTCAAAATCTCTAAAACTCAATGAAATGGGATGAAACTAGGCACGAATGTAAAACACCATAAGTAGATTTGAAAAATCAAGTTTTGAGCCCATTAGTTCACTTGATTAGTTGATGACGTCACCAAAAACCCCGTAAATTGGCGAAATTTCTAATTTTTTGAGGTAATTTTTGACCAACCAAAAACTAGACTTCCCAAATGATGCAGTTGCTGAAAATTGAGTGAAATTATATAATTATTTCAAAAAATATCCATTAAAGAAAAAATATTTGAAAATTGGGTCAAAATGAGGGATTTTCTAAGAGGACATTTTTCTTAGAAATTTCCCGACATAATTTGATGAATACTACTTCAGGAATCACCACAAAATCACTCAGTTATGTGTAGAATCTTGAAATAAACAAATATAAATGACATTTGTGGTATGGCTGCCTTCCAGAAAGTGAGAACGTCGTCAAAATTGCAGAAAAAAGCATTTTACACTACCAACGGCTTTTTGACGTTTGTGACATTGTAATGACATCAATCTGACGTTTCTGCCGTGTCTCTAGTCTACATCTAAAACAATTTAACAATTTTAATCATTAAGGCTTGGTAGAAATTAGAAAGAAAGAAAATGACACAATATTTTTTCAAGAATGTCCAAAAATTGATATTCCAAGGTTTTTTGATGGCGTCACTAGTGGGGACGAGTTTGGAAACTATATTTGCACAAAAATTTCCGTAAATTAATTTTGTACTCTGGGTCCAAATTTCAAGGAAAAATATTTACTACACGAAAGTTATTAAAAAATGTTGCTTTTTTTTTTTAATTAATTTATTTATTTATTTATTTATTTATTTTTTTTTGGGGGGGGTGTAGTTTTTTACCTCCCACCCTGCCCCCATGCCAAATAAGGTTAAAAAAGAAAATTCCAAAATAATTAACTTTTTGTTTTTCTAGTTGTCCAGATATTTGCTGGTAATGCTAAACAAAAAACAGCAAAAATATCCAACAATGTTAATAGTAAGTTGCTCAATATGATATTGTTGACATTTCCTGAAATAAACATGTCTGTATTAATTTGAAAACCATTACTCCATGAAGGGTGCTTCAAAAGGCTCATAGCTGTTGTGCGGTAAAATAGCTTGGTAATTTAATCTACAGATACAATCTTGTCTTCCCACATAATGAAAGTAATTTGAGTCTTCAGCTTATTCATAAACTGCACAAGTATAAAATTCTTGAAAACCAGTAACTCATAAGCAAGCATAGTTTCATTTCTTTGATAATAAGACATTCAAACTTAGTTAAATAATATTATGACTTAAGCCATTGTCATGAAATGTCAAGTTTTTTAAGGCCATTATAGCAACTCAAAAATCTAATCTTTAATCGGATTTCAAACTCGAATCTTTGAAGAATTACCAAACCGCCATAGTAAATTGTTAGTTTATGTTTCATTTTTTGTTAAGAACATTTTTAATAAAATGAACTGTTTGCTTTCACTTTAAAGTTATCCATGAAATAGCAAAACGAGTATCGGACTGGAGATTATTTGGCAGGAAACTTGGTTTGGATGGAACATATTTGAAAGAAGTTAGCGAAGATTTTCCCTTATTTACGGCTCGAATTAAAGAAATAATGAGAAAATTTTCACACCCATTAAAACCAAGTGAATCATGGGCTTTCTGGAGGCCTCATCTTATTCAATTCGACGATGGTAAAACGGTTGTTTCAGAAATTGAAATGTTGCATTCATTCTTAATTAATCAAGTGGTAGATCAACTTGGTGCGCTTATGTTCTTTTTCTTTATTTCAACTAACATTAGTATGGTAGCCCTTCCAAATTTTTTAAGTAGTATGTTTCAAAGAGTTTGCTAGGAAAGGCTTAGACGTTATACAAAAACTAGAACAACACTATTTGAGACAATCGTATTTTTTTAGATGCTTATTTTGAAAGTTGCATAAAATGAAAAAAGTGATAAACTGTCAAATGTTTTCATACTATTAAAGGGATTCCGAGGTGAAAATATAAGTTGGTTTCATATGAAAGAGGAGAAAAAATGATGAATGCCAGTTTTT
>JANSTP010238214.1:0-11267 GCA_025330745.1 Cladonema radiatum | reverse complement strand
TTTAAACTGGCTACACATATGTTAGAAGATGTTTAAAGAGGACTACACTGTCTCTAACAATGTTTAAAGCCTTTAAATTACGTCTCAGCAATCTGAAAAAATGTTTATATCCGTTTTATTGAGTTTTACAGATGTTTTAATGCTGTTAAACTGGCTCCACATATGTTAGAAGCTGTTTAATCAGTTCTACACTGTCTCTAACAACGTTTAAAGGCATTAGAATAAGTATAAACCAGCCAAAAACACGTTGAAAGCCGTTTTATTGAGTGTAACAGTGTCGCAAAGCATTTCAAATCCGTTCCGTTTTATTGATTGTAACAGTGTCGCAAAGTGTTTTAAATCTACTTCACTGTTTTCAAAATGGCTTCACATATGATAGAAGCTGTTTAAACAGTTCTGCGCTTTCTCTAACATTGTTTAATGGCATTAGAATACTTCTTAACCTGTCAAAAACACGTTCATAGCCGTTTTATTGAGTGCAACATCGTTGGAAACTGACTTAAAGCTGTTTTACTGCTTGTAAACTCGCCTCACATATGTTAGTAGCTGTTTAAACAGTTCTACACTGTCTCTAACAATCTGTAAAATCTTTACAATACGTCTAAACCAGCCAAAATCTCGCTTAAGGCAGTTTTATTGAGTTCAGCAGCATCGCGAAGTATTTTAAAGCTGTTTTGCTGCTTTTAAACTGGCTTCACATTTGTTAGAAGCTTTTTAAGAAGTCCTACACCGTCTTTAATAATGTTTAAAGGCATTTGAAAACGTCTAAACTAGGCAAAACACTTTTAAAGCCTTTTTATTAAATGTAACAGTGTCGCAAAGCAATTCAAAGCAGTTTTTGTGCTTTTAATCGGGCTTCCCATATCTTAGAAGCTGTTTAATCAGTTCTACACTGTCTCTAACAA
This sequence comes from Cladonema radiatum, assembly GCA_025330745.1. Classification (NCBI taxonomy): domain Eukaryota; kingdom Metazoa; phylum Cnidaria; class Hydrozoa; order Anthoathecata; family Cladonematidae; genus Cladonema; species Cladonema radiatum. The sequence goes on along the minus strand of JANSTP010238214.1, from coordinate 10,362 downwards.
TGTTTCAAGGCTTTAAAATGCGTCTAAACCGGCTAAAAACAACGTTTAAAGCAGCTTTATTTAAAAAAAAACAGCGTCTCGAAGGGCTTTAAAGCTGCTTTACTTCTTCTAATCTGGCTTCACATATATTAGAAGCTGTTTAAACAGATCTACACTGTCTCTAACAATATTTAAAGGCATTAGATTACGTCTAAACCGGCCAAAAGTACTTTTAAAGACATATTATTGAGTTTAACAGCGTCGCAAAGCGTTTTAATGCTGTTTTACTGCTTTTAAGCTGGCTTCACATATGTTAGAAGCTGTTTAAACAATTCTACACTGTCTCTAACAATGTTTAGAGACTTTAAAATACATCTAAACCAGCCAAAAACACATTTAAAGCCGTTTTATTGAGTGTAACAGCGTCGCAAGCGTTTTAAAGCTGTCTTACTGCTTTTATTCTGGCTACACATATGTTAGAAGCTGTTTAAATAGTTCTACACTGTCTCCAGTAATGTTTAAAGGCTTTAGAATTTGTTTAAAGCAGCTAAAGAAAATACGTACATAGCCGTTTTATTGAGGTTGAGAGCGGCGCAGAGCGTTTTGCAGTTGTTTTACTGCTTTTAAACTGGCTTCTTATATGTTAGAAGCTATTTAAACAGTTCTACACTGTCTCTAACAATGTTTAAAGGCATTAGAATACCTCTAAACCAGCCAAAAGCACTTTTAAAGCCCTATTATTGAGTGCAACAGAATCGCCAAGCGTTTTAAAGCTGATTTACTGCTTTTAAGTTGGCTTCACATATGTTAAAAGCTGTTTAAAAAGTTCAAAGCTGTCTCTAACAATATTTAGAGACTTTAAAATACGTCTAAGCCAGCCAAAAACACGTTTAAAGCTGTTTTATTGAGTGTAACAGCGTTGCGAAGCGTTTTAAAGCTGTCTTACTGCTTTCAAACATGCTTCACATATGTTAGTAGCCGTTTGAACAGTTCTACACTGCCTCTAACAATGTTTAAAGCCTTTCGAATATGTCCAAAGTTGACAACCACACGTTTAAGGCCGTTTAAATTAGTCTAACAGTGTCGCAAAGCGTTTTAAAGCTGTTTTACTGTATTTAAAGTGGCTTAACATATGTTAGAGTCTGTTTAAACAGTTCTACACTGTCTGAAACAATGCTTAAAGGCTTTACATTACGTCTAAAGCAGCTAAAAAATAATTTAAAACCGTTTTATAGAGTTTAACAGCGTCGCAAAGCGATTTAAATCTGCTTTACAGCTTTTAAACTGGCTTCACTTATGTTAGAAGCTGTTTAGACAGTTCTACACCGTCTGTAAAAAGATTTAAAGGCTTTAAAATACGTCCAAACCGGCCAAAAACACGTTTAAAGCTGTTAAATTGAGTCTAACAGTGTCGGAAAGCGCTTTAAAGCTGTTTTATTGACTTTAAGCTGACTTTACATATGTCAGAAGCTGTTTAAGCAGTTTTACAGTGTCTTTAAAAACTTTGAAAGGCATTATAATCCGCCCGAACTTGCCAACAACACGTTTTAAGCCGTATAAATTAGTCTAAGTGTGTCGCAGAGCGTCTTAAAGCTATTTTACTTGTTTTAATATGGCTTCATATATGTTAGAAGCTGCTTAAACAGTTCTGCACTGTCTCCAACATTGTTTAAAGGCATTAGAATATGTCTAAATCAGACAAAAACACTTTTAATGCCGTTTTATTGAGTGTAACAGCGTCACAATGCGTTTTAAATCTGCTTCACTGCTTTTAAACAGGCTTTGCATATGTTAGATGTTGTTTATAGAGTTCTACAATGTCTCTAACAATGTTTAAAGCCTTTAGAATATGTCTAAAGTTGCCAACCACACGTTTAAGGCCGTTTAAATTAGTCTAACAGTGACTCAAAGTATTTTAAAGCTGTTTTACTGCATTTAAACTGGCTTGACATATGTTAGAGGCTGTTTAAACAGTTCTACACTGTCTCTAACAATGCTTATAAGCTTTACATTACGTCTAAAGCAGCCAAAAAATAATTTAAAACCGTTTAATTGAGTTTAACAGCGACGCAAAGCGAGTTAAAGCTGCTTTACAGCTTTTAAACTGGCTTCACTTATGTTAGAAGCTGTTTAGACAGTTCTACACTGTCTCTAAAAAGACTTAAAGGCTTTAAAATACGTCTAAACCGTCCAAACACACGTTTAAAGCCGTTAAATTGTGTCTAACAGTGTCGGAAAACGCTTTGAAGTTGTTTTATTCATTTTAAGCTGACTTTACATATCTTAGAAGCTGTTTAAGCAGTTTTAAAGTGTCTCTAAAAACGTTTAAAGGCATTAGAATCAGTCCCTACTTGCCAACAACACGTTTTAAGCCGCGTAAATTAGTCTAAGAGTGTCGCAGAGCGTCTTAAAGCTGTTTTACTTCTTTTAATGTGGTTTCACATATGTTAGAAGCTGCTTAAACAGTTCTACACTGTCTCTAACATTGTTTAAAGGCATTAAAATTCGTGTAAACCAACCAAAAACACGTTTAAAGCAGTTTTATTGAGTGTAACAGCGTTGCGAAAAGTTTTAAAGCTGTCTTACTGCTTTTAAACTGGCTTCTCATATGTTACTAGCCGTTTAAACAGTTCTACACTGTTTCTAACAATATTTAGAGACTTTAAAATACGTCTAAACCAGCCAAAAACACGTCTAAAGCCGTTTTATTGAAATTAACAGCGTTGCAAAGCGTTTTACAGCTGTTTTGCTGCTTTTAAACTCGATTCACATATGCTAGAGTCTGTTTAACCAGTTCTATACTGTCTCTACCAATGTTCAAAGGCTTTAGAATACGTCTAAAGCAGCCAAAAACACGTTTAAAGCCGTTTTATTGAGAGTAACAGTGTCGCTAAGCGCTTTAAAGCTGTTTTACTGCTTTTAAGGTGGCTTCACATGTGTCAGAAGCTGTTTAAACAATTCTACACTGTCTCTAACAATGTCTTAAGTCTCTAAAATACGTCTAAACAAGCCATAAATACTTTTGAAGCCATTTAATTGAATCTAACAGTGTCGCGAAGCGTTTTAGAGCTGTTTTACTGCTTTTAACCAGTCTTCACATGTGTTAGAAGCTGCTTAAACAGTTCTACACTGTCTCTAACAATGTTTATGGGCTTTAATATACGTTTAAACCAGCCGAAAACACGTTTAAAGCCGTTTAATTGAGTCTAACAGTGTCGCGAAGCGTTTTAAAGCTGTTTTACTCCTTTTAACCTGGCTTCACATGTGTTAGAAGCTGTTTAACCCGTTCTACACTGTCTCTAACAAGGTTTAAATTCTTTAAGATTAGTCTAAACCGGTCAAAAACATGTTGAAAGCCGTTTTATTTAGTGTGGCAGCGTTGCAAGGCTTTTTTAAACTGTTTTAGCTCTTTTAAAGTGGCTTCATATAAGTTAGAAGCCGTTTAAACAGTTCTACACTGTCTCTAACAATGTTTAAAGCCATAAGAATACGTCTAAACCTGCAAAAAAACGTTTAAAACCGTTATATTGAGTATAACAGCGTTACAAAGCAATTTTAAACTGCATTACTGATTTTAATCTGGCCTCACATATGTTAGAACCTGTTTGAACAGTTCAACACTGTATCTTACAATGCTTAAATGCATTAGAATACGTCTAAACCAACCAAAAACACGTTTAAAGCCGTTTTATTCTGTTTAACAGCGATGCAAAGCGTCTTAAAGCTCTTATACCGCATCTTAAACTGGCTTCACATATCTTAGAACCTGTTTAAATAGTTCTACACTGTCTCTAACAATGACGTAAGTCTTTAAAATACGTCTGAACCAGCCAAAAACACGTTTAAGGCCGTTTTCTTGAGAGGGACAGGGAGTCGAATCGTTTTAAAGCTGCTTTACTTCTTTCAAGCTGGCTTCACATGAGTTAGAAGCTGATTAAATAGTTCTACACAGTCTCTAACAATGTTTATGGGCTTTAATATACGTTTAAACCTGCCAAAAACACGTTTAAAGCCGTTTAATTGAGTCTAACAGTATCGCAAAGCGTCTTAAAGCTGTTTTACTTCTTTCAAGCTGGCTTCACATGCGTTAGAAGCTGTTTAAACAGTTCTACACGGTCTCTAACCATGTTTAAAGCCATTAGAATACGTCTAAACCCGCAAAAAAAAACGTTTAAAACCGCTTTATTTGGTATAACAGCGTTACAAAGCGTTTTTAAACTATTTTACGGCTTTTAATCTGGCTTCACATATGTTAGAACCTGTTTAAACAGTTCTACACTGTATATAACAATGTGTAAAGGCATTAGAATACGTCTAAACCAACCAAAAGCTCGTTTAAAGCCGTTTTATTCTGTTTAACAGCGTTGCAAAGCGTTTTAAAGCTGTTAGACTTCTTTTAAACTGGCTTCACATATGTTAGAAACTGTTTAAATAGTTCTACACTGTCTCTAACAATGTTTATGGGCTTTAATATACGTTTAAACCAGCCAAAAATACGTTTAAAGCCGTTTAATTGAGTCTAACAGTGTCGCGAAGCGTTTCAAAGCTGTTTTACTCCTTATAACCTGGCTTCACATGTGTTAGAAGCTATTTAAACCGTTCTACACTGTCTCTAATAAGGTTTAAATTCTTTAAAATTTGTCTAATCCGGTCAAAAACATGTTGAAAGCCGTTTTATTGCGTTTCACAGCGTCGGGAAGCTTCTTAAAGATTTTTTACTGCTTTTAAACTGGTCTCACATATGTTAGAAGTTGTATGGACATTTCTACTCTGTCTATAACAATGTTTATGGGCTTTAATATACGTTTAAACCAGCCAAAAGCACGTTTAAAGCGGTTTAATTGAGTCTAACAGTGTTGCGAAGCGTTTTAAAGCTGTTTTACTCCTAATAACCTGGCTTCACATGTGTTAGAAGCGATTTAAAACGTTCTACACTGTCTCTAACAATGCTTAAAGCCTTTTAAATACTTCTAAACCAGCAAAAAACTCGTTTAAAGCAGTTTTATTGAGATTAACAGCGTCGGAAAGCGTTTTCAAGCTGTTTTCTTGCTTTTAAAGTGGCTTCACATATGTTAGTAGCTGTTTAAACAGTTCTACACTGTTTCCTACATTGTTTAAAGGCTTTAGAATAAGTCTAAAGCAGCCAAAAACACGTTTAAAGCCTTTTTATTAAATGTAACAGCGTCGCAAAGCCTTTAAAAGCTGTTTTACAGCTTTTAAGTAGGCTTCACATATCTTAGAAGATGTTTAAACAGTTCTACATTGTCTCTAACAATGTTCAAAGCCTTTAGAATACGTCTAAAGCAGCCAAAAACATGTTTAAAGACGTATTATTGAGTTCAACAGCGTCGCAAATTTTAAAGTGGCTTCACATATGTTAGAAGCTGCTTAAACAGTTCTACACTGTCTCTAACAAGGTTTAAAGGCTTTAAAATACGTCTAAACCAGCCAAAAACACGTTTAAAGCCGTCTAATTGAGTTTGACATTGTCGCGAAACGTTTTAAAGCTGTTTTACTACTTTTAAACTGACTTTACATATATTAGGAGGTGTTTAAACAGTTCTACACTGTCTATAATAATGTTGAAAGGCATTAAAATACGTCTAAGCCAGCCATAAACTTGATTAAAACAGTTTTATTGAAGGTAACAGCGTAGCAAAGCGTTTAAAAGCTGTTTTACTGCTTTTAAACTGGCTTCACATATGTAAGTAGCTGCATAAACAGTTCTACTCTGTCTATAACAATGTTTATGGGCTTTAATATACTTTTAAACCAGCCAAAGGCACGTTTAAAGCCGTTTAATTGAGTCTAACAGTATCGCAAAGCGTTTTAAAGCTGCTTTACTTCTTTCAAGCTGGCTTCATATGCGTTAGAATCTGTTTAAACAATTCTACACGGTCTATAACAATGTTTAAAGAAATTAGAATACGTCTAAACCCGCAAAAAAAACGTTTAAAACCGTTTTATTGGGTATAACAGCTTTACAAAGCGTTTTTAAACTATTTTACTGCTTTTAATCTGGCTTAACATATGTTAGAACCTGTTTAAACAGTTCTACACTGTATATAACAATGTGTAAAGGCATTAGAATACGTCTAAAGCAACCAAAAACACGTTTAAAGCCGTTTTATTCTGTTTAACAGCGTTGCAAAGCGTTTTAAAGCTGTTAGACTACTTTTAAACTGGCTTCACATATGTTAGAAACTGTTTAAATAGTTCTACACTGTCTCTAACAATGTTTATGGGCTTTAATATACGTTTAAACCAGCCAAAAACACGTTTAAAGCCGTTTAATTGAGTCTAACAGTGTCGCGAAGCGTTTTAAAGCTGTTTTACTCCTTATAACCTGGCTTCACATATGTAAGTAGCTGTATAAACAGTTCTACATTGTCTCTAATAATGTTTATAGATTTTAGAATACGTCTAAAGCAGCTAAAAACACGTTTAAAGCCCATTTTTTGAGTTTGACATTGTCGCGAAGCGTTTTAAAAGGGTTTTGCTGCTTTTAAACTGGCTTCACATATGTTAATAGCTGTTTAATCAATTGTACACGGTTTCTAACAATGTTTAAAGGCTTTAGAATACTTCTAAATCAGCAAAAAACTCGTTTAAAGCCATTTTATGGAGGTTAACAGCGTCACGAATCGTTTTAAAGCACTTTTACTGCTTTTAAGCTGGCTTCACATATATTAGAAGCTGTTTCAACAGTTCTACACTGTCCCCAACAATGTTTAGAGGCTTTAGAATAAGTCTAAAGCAGTCAAAAAACACGCTTAACGCCGTTTTATTGAGTTTAAGAGCGTCGCAAAGTGCTTTACAGCTGTTTACTGCTTTTCAACTGGCTTCACATATGTTAGAATCTGTTTAAACAGTTCTACACTGTCTCTAACAATGTTCAAAGGCTTTATAACACGTCTAAAGCAGCCAAAAACAGGTTTAAATCCGCTTTATTAAGTGTGACAGCGTCGCAAAGCGCTTCAAAGCTGTTTTACTGCTTTTAATCAGGCTTCACATATGTTAGTAGCTGTTTAAGCAGTTCTAAACTGTCTCTAACAATGTTTAAAGCTTTTTAAATACTTCTAAACAAGCAAAAAACTTGTTTAAAGCAGTTTTTTGAGATTGACAGCGTCGGAAAGCGTTTTCAAGCTGTTTTCCTGCTTTTAAAGAGGCTTCACATATGTTAGTAGCTGTGTAAACAGTTCTACACTGTCTCTGACAATGTTTAAAGGCTTTAGAATAAGTCTAAAGCAGCCAAAAACACGTTTAAAGCCGTTTTATTAAGTGTAACAGCGTCGCAAAGCGTTTCAAAGCTGTTTTACTGCTTTTAAGCAGTCTTCACATATATTAGTAGGTGTTTAAACAGTTCTACACTGTCTATAATAATGTTGAAAGGCATTAGAATACGTCTAAACCAGCCGTAAACACGATTAAAGCAGTTTTATTGAAGGTAAGAGCGTCGCAAAGCGTTTTAAAGCTGTTTTACTGCTTTTAAACTGGCTTCACATATGTAAGTAGCTGTTTAAACAGTTCTACATTGTCTCTAATAATGTTTATAGATTTTAGAATACGTCTAAAGCTGCCAAAAAACACGTTTAAAGCCTTTTTATTGAGTTTAACAGCGTTGTGAAGCGTTTTAAAGCTTATTTTGCTGCTTTTACTCTGGCTTCACATACGTTTGAAACTGTTTAAACAGTTCTACACTGTCTCTAACAATGTTTAAAGGCTTTAAAATGCGTCTGAACCGGCCAAAAACACGTTAAAAGCCGCTTTATTAAAATTAACAGTGTCGCGATTCGCCTTAATGCTGCTTTACTGCTTTCAAACTGGCTTCACATATATTAGAAGCTGTTTAAACAGTTCTACACTATCTCTGACAATGTTTAAAGGCATTAGAACACGTGTAAGCCAGCGAAAATCACGTTTAAAGCCGTTTTATTGAGTATAACAGCGTTGCAAAGCTATTTTAAACTGTTTTACTGCTTTTAAACCGAATTCACATATGTTAGAAGCCCTTTAAGCAGTTTTACACTGCCTCAAACGATCTTTAAAGGCTTTAGAATAAGTCTAAAGCAGCCAAAAACACGTTTAAAGCCGTTTTATTAAGTGTAACAGCGTCGGAAAGCGTTTCAAAGCTGTTTTACTGCTTTTAAGCAGGCTTCACACATACTAGTAGGTGTTTAAACAGTTCTACATTGTCTATAATAATGTTGAAAGGCATTAGAATACGTCTAAGCCAGCCATAAACACGATTAAAGCACTTTTATTGAAGGTAAGAGCGTCGCAAAACGCTTTAAAGCTGTTTTACTGCTTTTAAACAGGCTTCGCATATGTTAGAAGTTGTTTAAAGAGTTCTACAATGTCTCTAACAATGTTTAAAGGCTTTAAAATGCGTCTAAACAAGCAAAAAACACGTTTAAAGCCGTTTATGGAGGTTAACAGCGTCACGAAGCGTTTTAAATCAGGTTTACTGCTTTTAAACTGGCTTCACATATATTAGAAGCTGTTTAAACAGTTCTACACTATCTCTAACAATGTTTAAAGGCTTTAAAATGCCTCTAAGACAGCCAAAAACACGTTTAAAGCCATTTTATGGAGGTTAACAGCGTGACGATGCGTTTTAAAGCTGTTTTACTGCTTTTAAGCTGGATTCACATATGTTAGTCGCTGTTTAAACAGTTCTACACTGTCTCTAGCAATTTTTAAACACTTTAAAATACTTCTAAACAAGCTAAAAACACGTTTAAAGCCCATTTTTTGAGTTTTTCATTGTTGCGAAGCGTTTTAAAAGTGTTTTGCTGCTTTTAAACTGGCTTCACATATATTACAAGCTGTTTCAACAGTTCCACACTGTCTCCAACAATGTTTAGAGGATTTAGAATAAGTCTAAAGCAGTCAAAAAACACGCTTAACGCCGTTTTATTAAGTTTAAGAGCGTCGCAAAGTGTTTTACAGCTGTTTACTGCTTTTCAACTGGCTTCACATATGATAGAAGCTGTTTAAACAGTTCTACACTGTCTCTAACAATGTTCAAAGGCTTTAGAACACGTCTAAAGCAGCCAAAAACAGGTTTAAATCCGTTTTATTAAGTGTAAAAGGGAGGCAATGCGCTTCAAAGCTGTTTTACTGCTTTTAAGCAGGCTTCACATATGTTATTAGCTGTTTAAGCAGTTCTAAACTGTCTCTATAAATGTTTAAAGCCTCTTAAATACTTCTAAACAAGCGAATAACTTGTTTAAAGCAGTTTTATTGAGATTGACAGCGTCGGAAAGCGTTTTCAAGCTGTTTTCCTGCTTTTAAAGTGGCTTCACATATGTTAGTAGCTGTTTAAACAGTTCTACACTGTCTCTGACAATGTTTAAAGGCTTTAGAATAAGTCTAAAGCAGCCCAAAACACGTTTAAAGCCGTTTTATTAAGTGTAACAGCGTCGCAAAGCGTTTCAAAGCTGTTTTACTGCTTTTAAGCAGTCTTCACATATATTAGTAGGTGTTTAAACAGTTCTACACTGTCTATAATAATGTTGAAAGGCATTAGAATACGTCTAAACCAGCCGTAAACACGATTAAAGCAGTTTTATTGAAGGTAAGAGCGTCGCAAAGCGTTTTAAAGCTGTTTTACTGCTTTTAAACTGGCTTCACATATGTAAGTAGCTGTTTAAACAGTTCTACATTGTCTCTAATAATGTTTATAGATTTTAGAATACGTCTAAAGCTGCCAAAAAACACGTTTAAAGCCTTTTTATTGAGTTTAACAGCGTTGTGAAGCGTTTTAAAGCTTATTTTGCTGCTTTTACTCTGGCTTCACATACGTTTGAAACTGTTTAAACAGTTCTACACTGTCTCTAACAATGTTTAAAGGCTTTAAAATGCGTCTGAACCGGCCAAAAACACGTTTAAAGCCGCTTTATTAAAATTAACAGTGTCGCGATTCGCCTTAAAGCTGCTTTACTGCTTTCAAACTGGCTTTACATATATTGGAAGCTGTTTAAACAGTTTTACACTATCTCTGACAATGTTTAAAGGCATTAGAATACGTCTAAAGCAGCCAAAAACAAGTTTAAAGCCGTTTTATTGAGTGTAACAGCGTCGCAAATCTTTTTAAAGCTTTTTTATTGCTTTTAAACAGGCTTCGCATATGTTAGAAGTTCTTTAAAGAGTTCTACAATGTCTCTAACAATGTTTAAAGGTTATTAAAATGCGTCTAAACCAGCCAAAAACACGTTTAAAGCTGTTTATGGAGGTTAACGGCGTCACGAAGTGTTTTAAATCAGATTTACTGCTTTTAAACTGGCTTCACATATATTAGAAACTGTTTAAACATTTCTACACTGTCTCTAACAATGATTAAAGGCATTAGCATACGTCTAAACAAGCCTAAATCACTTT
>JANSTP010237992.1:0-11268 GCA_025330745.1 Cladonema radiatum | reverse complement strand
AGCAAACAAGTAATAAATTTACCATTCTTTACGTCTTTGTACTATGGGAGGTGCAGAGCTGTCCGAAGATCTTTGACGTCTTGCTGGAAGCGGACGTTCGGGTTTCTCCGTTAACGGACCAGGCGGAATATTCGAGCGTTCCGTTGGGGAGGTCTTTTCATCGAAAGGATCCGTACTAGAAGATGAAAATCGAGAATCCATTGCTAAAGCATAACTTTTACGGCGTGTTACGGACTCGCTATGGAATGATGACGTACATGTAGTGTCATGAATAATATGGAATGTAAACAGTGCATGCATAAGTATATATAAAATAAAAAAAAGAATGATTGTCAGAATTTGTCTAGAGCGATGAACTAAATGGCAAAGACGGAGAGAAAGTCTTTACAACAATACTGTGAATGTGTGTGTTTTGGTGACGCCATCTTTCTTTAATAATATAGACAATATTTTTTTAATTTTTGAAAAAAGAGTATTAAATAACCCAAGTTTTCTGTTGGCCCAGACTACCCCCGAACGAATAGGTGGATGTTTACCAGTTTGTCTTTCGTTTTTACAAATAACAACGCAAAATAAAGGTAACTTAAAATATGCCATTGGATTCCTTTTCGAAGTAGCTCTTTTTGAAGGTAAATCGCTTTCAAAAACAATGATGGTATACGTTTGAATTGTACTACAAAAATAAACAATATAGAAGATTTTTTCTTAATGCATGTTTTGCCTTGCCAATTCTTTCTAACAAAGCCTCGTGAATCTCATTTTCCTTAAACGCATGTGATTTCTTACGGAAGAACTTGAGCGAAATACCAAAGATATTACCCAATGTTTACCCAATACTCTAATGTCATCCCACATTTCTTATTCGAAACGTTCAAGTAAAATCTTTTACAAGAATTTCAAATAACGTGGGTTTTCATAACAGTATATCCGGGGAAATATAACTGATTCATGCTGGTTGGTGCATTTTTCACTCTAGCCTGTGTATTGTTCTCCTCCAGGCATAATAAATTCATAAGAAAATCTGACCTTAGGCGAAAACCATTGCAAAGACAAAACATATTTTTTCTGATCACAAAAAATAGCTTGATAAGTGTTTTGTAGGCAACATGTCTCTGCGTTGTTTCATGTCTCGTGTTTGTGCGTCACACTTAAGCATGCGTACTGACAAATTATCAGACACAATATTGAGAAATGAATCATATTTACTCTTCACTGAATGGATTTTGATTTAGACTAGCAGGGGACTTCAACTCGCCAATTCGTGAATCATTTTGATGAGGGCTTGTAAATGCTGACACACTTTCTGGAAACCTTAAAAGAAAATTTCTCCATTCACATTTTATAATAAATTATTTATAATGTTCGAATTAGTATACGTTAGTGTGTCATATTTGTGTATATATGTGTATTTTGTTAGTGTGTTAGTATGTCAAAATTTTTTGCGTTTTCAATAATTTGTCTGTACATGTGTATAAAGTGTAATGTCTTGTAGCAGTTGCTAAATAGGTTCCCATGAATTGATGACGTCACGTACCTACAGTCAACATTTTCTTTAGTTGGTGTTATAGGGTGTTCAGGTCGTGTCACAACATTGGGCCACCTCTTTATACTACATCAAATGAGACGAGTGTCAACAAACATAAACATCATGCAGGTGCAAACAAAAAACAAAAAAGGGATAATTATAAATATTATAAAAGATTACCTTGAACTATTTATTCGTGGTTTTGGTCCTGGTAATGCTGAAACGAAAACAATAATGTAATGTAAGGCGAATCCTCAACAAAAAAGTTTAACAAAATGTCAATTAGATTATTTTTCAATCATTAAAAAAATGTGGTAAAATATTAGGTGTTGGTTACGTGGTTTTATATAGACAATGAATAAAGTTATGTCAGTGGTTAATTTTCTAACTGAATATGAGATTTCACAAACCACATTGAAGAAAAGCAGACAACACTTATGTACAATAGAGTCATAATAAAGATCAAGACAAATACAATGAAAAATCCGACATTTTCTTGAAAAAGCTAACTACTGATATTGATACCAAAGCATGGTTACCTTAATATTGAAAAACAAGGTATCACAACTGACAAAAAAAAAAAAATAATAAATAAATAAAAAAAAAAAAAAAAAAAGAAAAAAAATAAATAAATAAATAAAATTTTGCTTTTCTACAATATTTCCTCAATTTCAAAACAGAAGAAGCAAACACTAAATAAAACTATATGTTAGATTAAACGTCTAAAAACTACAATAAATATTAAAATATTCAACAGTAAAAGAAAAACAGAACAAAGAAAGACACAAGTTATTTCCCTATCTGCATTATTAAAGTTATTAAAAAGCCATAAATGTTACAGTTTGCAAATGACTCAAGTTTATACCTTCGCAATAACTTTCGATATGAAAGAGTAGGTATCTAGGTAATAATAACGTCAAAAAAGGTGACAAAAAATTCTAAATAAATCTGCCAAATTTCAAAGAGGGAACTAATAAAACATCACCAGTTTGTTCAATGTAATGCAGCTGGTTAGTTCAGACTGATTAAGATTATTATATATTACCTGGTAATCTTGGCTTCGCAACTCTTGTGTTAGGGTTATTAGAATTACTATAAGACAGACTTTCACCTAAACACAATTGTTAATAATGTTAGTTTTGTGATATTCTTTAATAACTTTGAGCAAAGCATGTTGCAATTACCAACATTACAGCACAGTAAAGTTTATCTCAGAAACTAAAAAATGAGACCAGAAAAATAAGCAAAACGAAAATACCAAAACAGAAAGAAAAAAAAAGGTGAGAGATTTTCTTACTAATTTCACGTTTGATCACGTGCTTTGGAGCATGAACTGATTCAGTTGAACTGTCAGATGCTGAAAATAAATAGTCATACAAAGTAGTTTATGAAAGAACAAGTGAATAAATAACGTATAATACTATCAAAATTTACAGAAACATCTTAACAGCTTAAAGAAAAACATATTTCACAATGTCTCCTCGTTGTTGTTTGTCAACAAGCATTTGTGTTGCCTGTTGTTGTTATTCCCTTAACTTAGTTAATTAGTTAATATCAATTTTTTTTTTTTTTTTTTTTTTTTTTGGGGGGGGGGGGGGAGAATATTAAACCTTGCCATAAGCTAGGGTAGGTATAATAGGTATGAACAAACAAAATGGTAAAACTTGATACTACCAGTAACCATTCAGATATATGGATTTCTCTCAGGAAAAAAGTAGAGAAAAAAAAAACATACATGTTTTACTTAATCTTGCATTGTTCTGTCTACTTGGTGGATCTGGTGCTCGTGCTTTTCTAAGTTTCGGACTTTTCGTAGGTGCCATTGGCGATTCTACTGATAGGTTCGATGACGTACGGGTTAATACAGGTACATCACCGGGAAATAGCTGAAGAAGAAGTTTTTTAGTATTTAAGCACACATGAAGAAAAGCTGGTTGAATAATAAATAAAAACGAGACAAACTTCTAGAACATTTTCGTTCATATAGAAACCCTTTTTCGGTTTTCCTTAATAAGATAAAGTTCACAATGGAGTTTGAGAATGAGCTATGAAGGACAACAATCTATCAGTTTGATAATTACAGCAATGATCACAGTCCCAAGATTGGAATTTCTTCAATAAGCAATTAAAAAAACTAGCTCAATCAAAAAAATATGAAACTTTAACAAGACAACTTTAATAGGGAAGCTTTAATGGAGAAAGTCGTTTATAATTGGGAATAGTTTACGCAGTAAAAAACAAGTAAACTATTATACACTAGTGACATGTGTGGTTTGCTAGTTATAGGGCCATAACCCTGAGTCTTAGCCATAACCCAGATTCATAACCCAGGGCCATAACCCAGATTCCAAATCTTCAATGCATTGCAAATCCTTTTTACAAACTGTATGAGCATTTTATTGACAAAAGATCTTTAGCTCTGAGTTATTAAGTAAACGGCTAGAAAAGAATCAATACTTAATTATGGACCAAAAAATTTTATTGATTCATTCCATTTAAGCCCTGGAAATACAGATCAAAAAAATTAAAACATTACCCATGTGAATACAAAGTAAAACTATTTTAATTCATATTGTTCGACTATAGGTAACTTAAAGTTTAGTCTGGGAAAATGTGAGACAATGTGAAAAATCTGTACAGAATGGAGACGTGATTTACAAATCATAACTTACAGGTTTTTATTTAAAGACTTGCTAAAGATTTGAAAGAAATCAAGAAACATCTATCAAAATATTTTATCCTTGATTCAAATAGAATAATAGGATATAAAAATAATAAGATTTCAGAAACATTAATAACTGCTGAATAATGCTTACCTCATCATAATTTTCTATCATGCATTCAATAACTGAACTCTGAAATTTTATTCCCATAATCGCTGCCATTGTTTCTTCCTTTGGTCTCATCAAGGTGGGACCTAATACTACTCCTAGATTACTCGCTTGCATCAAATTTTTACTTGAATGCTGAGCAACACTGAAACAAACAAAAGACAAAATAAATCTAAAAATTATATCAAGCAACAATGATAATAACAAAAATTAGATAAGAACTACAAGAAGCTTTTATTATCAATTTTATTGTACAAGTAGAAGTTCAAACGGCCAACAATCAAGAACTGGTCAAGAATCTTATAGCGGTTTACCCTGGAAACATACAGTGGCTTCCTTTATTAGAGAGCTAAATAAACGTTTCACGCACTGAAAGATTCCACCTGCCATTTTACTTTTCAGAAAAATCTTTATTTTCAATTTCTTACTTTTCAAGTACTTTAAAAATCAAGCTTATATAATTTAGATATTAAATGCTAGAGGATACCAAACGGTCAAATAAACAAGGCTGTATCTTGTACACAGTAATACAGTGAGAGCAATAAAATTTGTATTAGTCAAATGAGAACTTGAACATTCTTAAAATTTTCAAAGGATGGATGCAAAGAAAAAGATAGAACAGGATTTTCGTTAGCAGGATCAAATGTACAAATGGTTTTTCAACTCACAGTTTGAGATGATGCATCAATCGGTGTAGTATCAACAGATGATTATCTGGTAGTGATGGTAACAATTCTCTTAGTTTTCCAACTTGTTTTTCAAGTGTTTCCAACTCTGTAACAAAGAGAAATTCTCATTGATATTTGGCTACTTTTTACTTCAGTTGAAAAACACAAAAAAGCAAAAAATAGGAATTCATGGCAAATCAGACTTTTAAAGAATGAGACTTTCTGAACGACTTTTCGCATTTTAAAGAATGTTGTTCTGGCACGTGGAGAGTGGTGCTTTTTTAACATTTTTTGCCATGCAAATTGGCATTCTTTCCTTTTCACACCATTCATAGTATGCCATTCTTTTTCATGCACCATCCATTGTATGCTTGACTTTTTTTCAAGCCATCCAAAAAGCAATGAATTCCCTTTTCCCCATCTGTCAACACAACTTATAAATAGACGGTATTATGGTATGGAACTTACTGACTGCATGAATGAAGTCATTATGGTACTTGAACGTCAGAAGAGGGTCAGATAAATTTCTAAAATATTGTTTCAATGCACTTGTGATTGTGTTGATTTCATAAGTTGTCTCAGGTGAAATTAAATCCAATTTATCAATCTGTTTACTATCTGAAAAGAAATTGAGAAAATAATGAAAATATATTCTTAAAATAATTGATAATAATGGGAAAAAATAAACACAAAGTCCAAAGATTACCTAGTCCTGTATTCAGAAGTTTAGTGAATTTTGACGAAACACCAGCCTTTCGATACAAGCCCTGATCATCAAGTCCTAAAAATTAATAAGAAAATAAAAGAAAAAAATAAAGGTTGTGTTACAAAACCTTAAAAGAACAACATTATTTGTATCACATGCAGTATATAACATGCCATGAAAATTGCTGCAGACAAATTGTACATGAATCCATGCAAAGAATGTTTGAAGTCAACACAAAAGTAATTAAAGCAATAATAGCATTTTCAAAACGTTCAAGCAATAGTATATAACATATATTTCTTTGTGTCTCACCTCTGGCTTCAATTGCTTTTATACATTTTTCAACAAATTGCATTCCTATTTCGTTTATATTTGTTACACCTAAAAAAAGAAAAAAAAAGTTCTAATCAAACATCGATCTATAAAACAATAAATAGTTTTTAGTACCAAAATTTCATAATTGAGTAAGAAAAATAATAACTTTTCTGTTAATACCTTCATTAGAATGAAACTCTGATGACTCTTGATATATCTAAAAATAAAATTTCCGCATGAAATATTTTAGACTGGAGTCAAAATTTTTATAACACTGGGGCAGAGAAAACGATTGCCTGCTCTAGACATCATTTGGCTTGCTGTATTATAATGTCCAAAACAAAAATCATAAACAAAAAGAATGTTAAATACATAATTTTGATTAGCCAAAAACGGAATAGGCCACCTTCTAACAAAACATATATCTCAAAGAGAAAGTAAATCTTACTGGTTCCTTTCCATCCATTGCTTCCAACCATTCTTTCCGATCTTCTTCAGATAATGATTGAAGAAGAATTGGCTGAGGTCTATAATCAAGAAACATATGTTTGAGTATCATAGTAATTATATGAGTATTGGAGAATTACAATAGTAATGTATGAAAAATATTTGTACCTATCATGGCCTGTTATTTCAAACAGAAATCTCCTTTCTGATAATTCTGTTGGTTTCCTAAAACAAGTTGGGTAAAGGGCTCATTATAATTTTTCTTATCATTCAAATCGGTTTGGCCTGCCTTATATAAATCTTCATTTTCTTTGTATTTCGGTAAAAATTTCAATAATTTTAATTTTTGATTCTCAAAGTTGAATTTATGTAAACAGATGTGCCAATATTGATAATAATCAAAACCAAAACATACCTGCGGTAACTACCTTATTTGACAACAACTTAATCACAAAAGAGTATGATATAAAACAAAATTTTTAAAAATAGAAAAATCTCTTTTTCTTTTCCTGCAATTTTCTGACTGATGTGACATAATGATGAAACAAAAAAAGCCAATATCAAGACTACAATACCTCAACACTTAATGAAGAGCGCTTATATGATTATCTAATTAACATGTAAAAGTGATTGTTAAATCAATCCATACCTAGTACATGATTGGACTACAAGCGTATCAGTGTTTGTATTCTAAAACAAAAACATTGAAACCATTTTACCTGCCTAAAATATGAACAATAAAAATAAAACTTTTTACTTATTTTTTTAATTACTATCTTTTTTTTTTTGAATTACGCTTGCGATTAAAGTCATAAGAAACAGAGACTTTTAGTCCAACAAATTTAGT
The DNA here is from genome assembly GCA_025330745.1 of Cladonema radiatum. NCBI lineage: Eukaryota > Metazoa > Cnidaria > Hydrozoa > Anthoathecata > Cladonematidae > Cladonema > Cladonema radiatum. The sequence goes on along the minus strand of JANSTP010237992.1, from coordinate 3,929 downwards.
TAATTCCTTTCTGATGGATATAGATAAATGTCGCAAGGTTTAGTGTGAGTTGTATTTAAGGATGATTTGTCCTCAACGCGTTGATGATTGCATCGTAGTTTTTGAATTTCCTTGGGGAAATGGAAGAGCCACCTGGATTTTTAAGCATTGAAATAAGATAGGTTTCAAACTGCTACTATTTTTCTTAATATCTTTATCAATCTGGTTGTTCGTTTTTAATTTCTAACATTTTCAAAGAAAAGAAGGACAGATATTCTTCTTATTTCAAAGACGTATTTGCGAATGAATGCATCTACTTTTACAATTTTATGATGTCAGTACTGAAAATAAATATTTTTTTGACAGAATTGCTAATAATAACATTGTCCAACAGGAGTTAGTTACAATGAGGGGAAACCTTCACAGAGATAGTAAATCTGAAAATGAGTACAAACATTTCTAGAAATAATCTCTAAATGATCCTACCAATTTTCCATGAGTTTGTGTATATGGTATCATCGTCAAAATTTTATTTTCTTTCGTGTACATACAGTAATGCTTGGTCCATGTTGAGCCCAACACACCTGAAAGAAAGCGCTATAGAAAATGCACCATAATTTGAAAATACTAAGAACTCAATGCTAACAAATATAACATGTAAGATGGATAAATATATCTAATTGCAAACTTGTGACTTCAATTTTTAGGTCGGCAAAATGCATACAAACAACGTCGGTAATGGGTACTTCCAGTACATCGGAAGAAGATTAAATTTTATTGGCTATTAATTTTCTAAGAACAGACCATAACCTTCTTTCAGTGTACTGGAAAACAGGGTATCTTAGGTCGGCAGTGAGGTCACCATTGTTGATTCATCAGCCTGAATTCACAAAACTGTTAATTTTGAAAATACAGAGTGTTTCCCTCACCTCGTTTCTTATCATTCACATATAAATATCCTTGTCTCGCATGCATTCCTTTATGAAGTTCTCCGCTATGAAATTTCTTGAGGAAAAAAAAATTGAGACAATATGAACAATATGAAAGGTTATTCTTGATAAATAACTATACAACAGAGCTCACAGTGTGCACACAAAAAAGACAGTTCAAATTATTTATAATTAATGATGTCATATGTAACTGGGCTTGGATATTGTATGAAAACTAAAAAAAATGAATTCATGTGACAATCTTACTTTAGTTGTTTTGTTTTTCAAGTCTTCTACCTCTTCCTTTGTTACATCAAAATGCTCCCTCGTCTAAATAGAGAAAGATCCAACCAAGTACATTAACATACTAAGAGAAGTAAAAAGAGCATAAATCAGATTGTTAGAGGTGAAGCGTGTTGTACTTCCAGCATTTTTTTTCTCAATGGAATTCTGAGAAGGAAATACAAGTTAGATTAGGATAAATCAGGGAAACGACATTAACAATTTTTTTTATTTTCATCTTTAGTCAATCATTATTGACTGATAATGAGCTGATAACGCTAAACAGCAATTACTATTACTAACGTACGGCCATACGCTGTATTTATACTTGACAGACGCTTTTTCTTCTTAAATTGGGCAATTTTCAAATATCAGATAAAGGCGGAACGGATGGGAAAACCTGTTTTCACCATTTACTCAGTCATTTCTGGCTTAATTTGAAAAATTTAAAAAGCATATGAAACTTGATAAAAATCTACAGGCACGAGTTTTTTCCATTTTTAATTAAAGCATTTCATTCAAAAGATGTTTGGATTAATCGATTTTTTGAAACTACCATTTTTTGGTTTACCATGTTGCAGAAAACCTCCCAGATACCTTTGAATTTTGCATATCTTGCTCGAAACTTATTTGTTGTCAAAAGCTGGATAAATTTTTGTTTCAGGAATATATAAAACCTTTTATGAAAGTGCATTGAAATTGAAAACAAGAGCATGAAACTTTTTTTAGGCAAAGTAAATTTTTCAAAATCCATAACTAAAGAAATATTAAATCCTATGCTCCAAATTTCGAATTCAGGTAGACCAGACATTGGTTTACGCCGGAACTTATAACTATTCTTATTGATTTTGGTGGGATTTGCTAACCTCGTAAAATTACAATTTTTTGTTTCGACTCCATATTGTTTACAAGTATACATGTCACATGTGCAAAATTCTCTCTTAGCCAATCAAATACCATGGTTTTGTTTATAGCAACAAATACTAACGCAAGCTTGCTCAGTTATTCTTTGTTTTCTCTGTTTGGCTGTCAGTTGGTATACAAGTATTTTTTGTTTCTTTTCAGAGAGAGCCGATACCCTTGTCGGTTAAAGAAACCAATATTTTAAAAGAAAAAAGCAGTAGTTGAGAATCTCTTTTCCGTTTCTGTTGTATTTACCAGCTACTTTGATGTAAAATTTTGATACTTTAACCATGGGCCATCACATGCCATATCTAACCATCGCTAATGGCACACATGTCATAACAGTCATGCTAAAACTCAATTAGCCTTATGCTTTGGGACAGTAAGTCTCCAATTTTAAGTTGCTAGAGCTTGGCGTTAGTACATAGGCCGGTCAGGTACAACATGATGTTATTATTTTTTTTTATTATTTTTTTGCTCATAAAAGTTAGCTAGACAGACAAGTTTCATCTCACCACTCGGCAGTAACATGATTGTTGCTGGGGAGGAAGCTATAAAGAGACGTGCCCTTATCTTCTTTCTCTTGCTCTGACTGCTGACCTTTCTGTGCTTTAAATAAAAAAATGCAAACAGATTTAGTGCAGTTGCTTTCCTTCATTGAGTACCCTGGAATAATCTGTTGCAAATATATCAAATTGTCGCGTTTGTAATCAAATACGTGAATTATCTGTGTGAAGCTTTAGCTCTGGTATTACCGTAATTAATTTTCATTTATGTCAGTTTGAATTCTTAGCTATATATATTTTCTATGTAATTTTTTTTTTTAATTTCCACAAATCATTTAATCAAAGTTTGTTTAAAAAACAGTTTCAAAACAATGCATTGACTTCAATCCTGCCTTTAATTTTCAGCTGATCTCCTTGCATTTTGCATGAAGTAATAAACCCATATTAGCAGTGTGTTTGTTTTAGTGCCAGAACCCAGAAGTAAAATAAAAGGTGTTAGAGGTGAGGGTAGAGATTTTGCCAAAAAATCTTTTTCCAAATTTTACACCCCCAGTTGCTTATATCAGGGAGTTGTGACAGAAGGAGTAACAACTCGCAGGTTTCCTATTGTTATTGTTAATTGTTTCTTTTGTTTTAAAAAAGCAATTAAAACAAAGCGTGTTGTAAAAATTGTTAGATATTTTATCACCAACAATTTTTGTAAAAATACTGACAACTTTAATTCTGATTTAAAAGTAACTGGTAACGCTTAAACTGTATAAAGCTGCCTGGTTTTGATCTATTAGCGTGGATAAAATCGCCATATTTTGTCTCAACAAGTGAAACTTTCTGGATATCTTGAAAATGACAAATATGCTCTCATTTTGACAAATGTCAAAATCTTGCCTTATTCAAAAGTATCTGAAACGTTTTCAATATAAAGATTAAAACAATGAATAATCTCTCAAATGGAAGTCACCAATTCGGAAACTTTTGAGGATTCCCAAAGCTTTAAGGCAAAAAATCACGCAATTATTGTCGCAATTTCTTTACCAAATACGGGATTTGTCGTGAAGCGATTTTATTGTTGCGAAACAATATTATTTTTTGGCAGTTAAGTAATTCCTTTTATGGAAGTTGTCAGTGATAGATAAGTAGTATTTTGATAATTACTTGGATTAGCAAAAGTGTAATTACAACGAGCGTGTTTTTGATAAGTTGTTATTCCTTTTATTTGAACTTCCTTGCTTATATATAAATTGGTTGAAAAATGTATTCTGTGACACATTTATCTTTTGGAAACTGTATCAAAACATTATCAAATTCATATAGCTTCTTGAAAGTTTTATTA
>JANSTP010237881.1:0-11269 GCA_025330745.1 Cladonema radiatum | reverse complement strand
TGCATAATTTGCTCGCCAACACCATTATTTTCAAAGTAGTGATGTATGTAACTAATTACAGTGTTTGCTCCTTTTCATTATCAACAGTTTCGTCAATCAGATAGTTCACTTGAACATTCAAAACTTCGTTGTCGAAACCGATAATGCTAAACTTTCTTGGTGCTTTGAAAAATATCCTGCCTGGCTGATCAGGATTTGATGGATAGCTCACCTAAAATCGAAACAAATAGGTCACATTTACCAAAACTGCTTACAAAACGCGAAACTCAAATTATTCAAAACTTTTTCGCTTTAATCTTAAAACAATTATTTTCAAATGCAGTATGTAAGTGAAAACAAAGTAAACTAAACTATCATTCAGGTCTCAAAAAATAGGCGTACAGAAGTACAATCATCTTCTAATTATGAACAATCATACACGTAATGAAATTGTCATTTTTGAAAACGTACATCATGGGACTCATAAAATTTTTTTCTTTTTACTATTATTTACTTAAGTTTAATTCATTCTTGGTTATAATATGTGATTATGTTGATAAAAATTTTAACTATAATTTTCCTTATTGTTATTTCAAACTAGTATTTATATCCTGTACAGTCTGGGAAATCTTTGCGATCGCAGGGACGAAAATTCGACCTTGCGAATGCAAGGTGGTGAAGTTTTCCGGATGTAATTTATGTACTATATTACACGTACCTTCAGAAAAACTTTCATTGTGGTAGTATTTTTTATATCGGGGTTAGTCTGTTTCGTGTAACAAGAACTTTATAAAATTTAGAAACTTCGTTACCAGGAATGTAGCAAAGCGTTCTGAGCGTTCAAGCAGAAATTGAACTGAGAGATAGGCTTTTTTATTTACGGCACAGAACTTATTATAGATTTTTCTGTTTCTAATTCAATAGAAATATTAATCTATTTTACAATTTTTTTTCTCTTCAAATGACTTTAGAAAAGTAGAATTTTTGATTGTTAATTTTTTGCGTCTTTTTTTTTTTTTCTTTCTAAAGTTTAGTGTCTTGTTCTTATCAGTATGGACCATGTTTTAATATGAATTTATTTCTGCTTTAATATCTTTAGATTATACTGTTGAAAAGTTCATTATGACATCCAGAGTAGATAGCAAAAAGAGAAAGATCTCTCAGTACGAACGTTCCTGCAAATGTAAAGACCATGAAACAATATTATGTAAATACAATGAGACTCCGAAACGCATTTTCACAACATCAAGTTGGGATTTCTCAAGAAGAGCATACAATCACTTGAAAGCTCTTAATTTGATTTCTGTTAAATCTAAATATGTTTGTGACGTTTGTTTAAAATTTGCCAGCGAAGAATTGGATTCACTTAATTCCAGGACATTATCAAATTCAAACGATATATCATCAGAAGCTGGTCACAGTAGTGTCTCCACAAGTGATAGCATTACTGAAATAATTTCAGATATCGATTCTTTAATCTTAAAACTCCAATCATTGGGGAACAGTCGTAATAACGTGTTAAATGAAAAAATCAAGGTATTGCTAGAATTTGTTGCTGCGGAATTTGTAAGCCCAACCATAACAGAAGATTCTAAGACCCTTGGCCATTGTTACAAAGATTTAGACTATCTGAAGAAAATTAATTCTGGACAATATATTTCACAGAGAGAGCCATTACTAGTTAGCTTTCTCAAGAGTGTAATTAAGAAATATACGTTCAATCAATTTATGTTTGCTGTTATTCTCGAAGCTATTTATAATTTAAAAAATAATAACCTGGTGTTACCCCATTGTTTTTTGATTAACTTAGTAGAAACATTTATTTCCGGGTCAAAGTCTGTTACTGCTATAAATGGGAAGACTCTCCCTTGTGGAAGTGATACAACCTATCGCAAATGGATAAACAAGGCTGGTGAAATCGAAAATTCTATTCCCGATTACGATGTTGACTGCTATATTGATAATATTGGCAAATATATTGTTAAAAGTTATCGTATCAAAAGCAAAAATAATAATTCACCAACCGTTATATCAGCATCAATAAATATCCAGTTACGTAACTCAAATTCTTTTGAGACAAATGCTACAAAGTTCGATGATGATAGTAATAATAATAGTAATAATAATAGTAATAGTAATAGTAATAGTAATAATAATAGTAATAGTAATAATGATAATAATAATAATGATAATAATAACAAAAATGATGATGATGGTGATGATGATGATGATCATACTAATACGGATAGGGATAATAATAGAATTACTCATGATGTAGGAGTTGGAGATGGTGGAAGTCTTGTTTGCTTTGGTCTTGAACATGGTCAAACAAATTTTAGCGGTAATTTTGCTGGTGGCGAAGGTGTTTTGACTGGTAGTTGCTTTAATAATAATGGTATAAATGAGGAAGTTGGGCGTTCAATTAGTCGTGAGGTGGGTGAAGAGAATGGTCTTGCGGATTGCTCAGGTAATGAAGATGGTGATATGGAGGTTGACAGAAGTCACGTTAGTTACATCCAACAGGACGAGACACTTATTCCTGGTAGATGGGGAAGTGGTAAAACCGAACATGACATTCAAGCTATGATGGAAAACCAGCTAATTACATCCAGTGAGCAATTTAGACATTACCGTTTTTCATTTATTCATGCCCTGTTCACATTCTTATCTAAATCAACAAAAATGGAAGAAAAAATTTGCTACGAAATTGATATTCTGAGGAAAAATGGACTTAATGTTTGTAATAAGTGTGGTGAAGAGTATTCTTCTCGAAAAAAGAAATGTAACGCTTGTAACGCGACCTTAGTTGAATATTCGTCACCATTCCACAATCGAGATATTGATGAAGATTCTACTTGTCCAAATTATTTTAATATTGGACAAAAAAATTATCCAAACAAACCAATCATATTAATGGGCGAACCTATTTTAGAAAATCCCAACAGTTTCCAAAACTTAAAAAAAATTTTGAATGAGTTATATAAAAGTCACATTGAAAAAGGTAAACGTAAGTGGTTATTTGTAGGCACTGATGGACCACCTTACTGCATCATGAGACGAATAATGCGTGATAATCCCGAAGAATTTACTTGGCTGACCTTAGTATCAGGAGGTGGGCATTTGAATATGAATTTATTAAAGACATTCTTTAAAGTTTTTGACAAAGTTTTACTTGATCCATTAGGAAAAATAATTTTAAATTTCAATTCTAGTAAATCATATGATTATTTTATTAATTGCAAAGATAATCATAAAGCATGGCAAGCGTTTGAAGTTTTTCTGATAGGGACAATTATGGAGCTAATTCGGAATTGTTCGGAATCAACAGACCAGCCATCTCCCCTTGGATTTTTAACTTGGCAAGCAAATGTTGATACACCGATACTAAAGTTTATTTGCCAAATCGTTTTAAATTTCAGACTCGGTATATGTATGCAGAGGGTTGGAGAACGCAATAATGATTATGATTGCTATCAGGCAGGAAGAGCAAAGTGCATTGATTTGTTTTTCGGATTCAACCATCCAATATACAGAGAAGTTGAATATAATGACCTTAAATATAGAGCACTGTATCCCGATAAAGTAAAAAGCCTTCGCAAAAATAACTTATCCTATAGCGATAATTCCACGAGGGTGATTAATCACCAGTGTGGAGACTTTAAACTCGAAGAACGTATAAAGTCGATGAAAAGAATGGCCCCAAAAGGAGATATTTCCTGTGACACATGGCGAAAAATTGCGAGATGCCATGATAATGTCAACGTAATTGTTTCCCACACATGCAATTTACTTAATATTCTCGAAGATGAGAGGGTTAAACACGTGCAAGTTTCAACCGAAATAGTTAAATGGAGGGCCTATCTCAGAAACTCTGGCTATTTAAGAAATAAATCAGGAACTCTGATTGGAATAAATGGTGACATTTTAAATCACAACTTAGTTTCCATCACAACATTACTTAAAAATAAACGCAAAGAGTACTTTGAGATTGCGTTAGTAAAACCATTGGAGAATATTAGATACCCTGTTGTAAAAGTCTTAACTGGTGAAGTTATGGAAGAAATAAGACCTTATACTTGTGGTGAAATCGATGTTTTGTAAATATATGACAATACCTATAATATAAAAAAGACATGAGATATATAACCTGTTGTAAAAAAAGTTTTTTGAAATCATGTAAATTATCTTCTAACGAGGTCTTTCCCTCCTCGCGTTTTTAGTTGCTTCCTATTAGTGCGTATATTTTTGGCCCTCTCGTTGTGATCAGGGCAATAGAAATTAATTTTTCCAATATCTTCTGCACTTGCGTCACTAAAACCTTTACATACTGAGTGTACCCAGTAATTACAAGGCTCGCCATTCCTGTTTGTTCCAACACAGCCCATCCATGGTCTATCTGACCTGATATCCGCTGCCGATTCAAACTTAACCTCACAGTATCGACAATTCTTTTCCCTGGTAGCTGCAACCTTGTCTTGAATAGTTGGGGCTTGTTTCGAGGGAGAACACCTTGCTAACTCGGTAAATGATGGGATCGGGGGAGGTGGAGGTGTGGCTGTTTGGTTAATCAATAAACTGCTTTGTAAACTTGCATTAGATTCACTCAAGCTAGTAAAATCTTCATTTGAAAACATGTTGGGATCAGTCGAAAAGCTCATAGTATCTTTTTCTTTCGATTTTATTACTATGAAGACCTCGTCTCCAGTAGCAGCCTTAAAATCATGCATTTTTTTAATAAACCCTTCTTTATGCCAGTGTCTTGAGTCATTTCGTTTTGTCAACGATTCTGCAAATTTAGTTTTTTTCTGTGGCGGGCCATGTCGATAAGTTAAGGACATAACATTTCCTTGCTTGTCGTAGATATCAACGCTTTCTGGTTCTGGAACATTCAAAGATTCTGTTGACTTTCGTTTACCATTTCGACTCTTCTTCCGTTGCACTGGAGTAGAGGTCAATGCACTTGACAGCTGATTGTTATCATCCACAATTTTATCCATTACAATGATATGATAATAATACTAGATATGATAGCTTGACAGTATGATGTTTTTCAAAATTAAAATTAATTTTTTGCCAATCAGTTTTTGAAAATGAATGGACTCCCTTTTAAAGCACGCGACTACAGATTAGTTACGTCTTTATCTTTCAAAACTTCCCTTGCTTTTATTTATTTTTCCTTATTCTTATTTAACTTTTTCAATTAAAATGTTTCTTTGAAATTAACTGACGCCTTAACACTTTTTACAATAATAGTTTATTACATTATTGCTTTTGTATATCAAGCTATTGCTAAATGTCTATTTCTTCACCCTTTATCTGTTTCACGCTTAGCGAATAATAGGCTTTTTATTATTTCTATTGCTATCTATTTAAATCTAGTATTCTCACATTTCTATAACTGACTAACTTTTATTAATACTATAAAACTTATGAAACCATTTTGTGAATATAAAATAGGTTTTAATAAACCAATGTACAAGAATAATTTTTATCTTGCGATCGCAAGGTGCAAGTTCGGAAATTAAATAACCTCATAAAAACCTTGCAATCGCAAAAATTTCCGTGACTGCTATAGGGATTCAAGCTGTCGAGGGTTTTCAAAGAGGTTCAAATACTTAAAAATAAAACACCATAAAAAATGTGAACCACCTTGTCTTAACTCTTTCCTGTCTAGCCTCATAAGGTTTATGTTCTTCCAGGCTAGCATGATTTTCCAATATTTTCCATGCAATAACTTTATGGAGGATTTTGAGAGGACTATTTGATTTTATATCTTCAAGTAAATATTTCTGAAAGGGAATAAAAGAATTAAATTTTAGTGAAAAAGTTTTTCAAAATCTTTTGTGCCCAAGCCTCTAAAATCAATAATGGTGGATATTTACTTAACAAATTGCCCTGAAAAAATAGAAATGGGGGTGTGAAAAAGATATTTCTAGTAACATATATCCATGATAACATATTTATTTTGAAAATATAACATCTAATGCATGATATCACAAAAAATTATTAGATGTCATTAGACCAACTTTTGTGAACTGCCATCAAATTGGTAAAAAGTATGACAATCACAAAATAATACTTCTTTTTACAAGTAAGCAAATTTTACAAATATTTTTTACAAATGTCTTTCAAACAGGTTTTTAGGGATGATTTAAAACAAAGTAGGTAAATGAATCACTATTCTGGCTAAAGACCAAAAAGGGAATGTCCTCAAAATAAGGAAAGAAATTTCGTACTAGACATAAAACCTTGGATACTTTCTTTCAAGAATATCAGAATGAAACTTTCAAAGGTAAAAATTAAAAATAAAGTTATGCAAAAACTTATTACAGACGCTTGTGTTTTAATGCACACTTAGCATGAACACCTTTGTTGCATTTGTTACACTCTGTACAAGATTGTTTTCATCCAACGGCTGGGTTACTTCGATCTGAACAAACAACACAATCTTTCTCTTTTTTTCCTCTGAGTTGAATAATGCTGGGAGTGGTCTTTTGTTTCTGTGTTGATGGATACTTTCTCTATCCTATTCTCAAAACAGAAGGTTTCTTTGCAAACAACAGTTCCACGGTGATCATATTGGGTGTCTATTCCATTACTATTAATCAGTGCGGAAAGCTGCCCCATTATCAAGATGTCTAGTTAATCGCAGTTTAACTCCAGACATACTAAAACATTTTTTTCAACATCATCTCTGCAAAATGGTTGAATGCAGGGTATTTTTTCTCCCCATTTTCTCTCACAACTACATCCATGAAGAAGTCAATGATGTAACGGACATCATTTAAATGAAAATTGTGTAGCAAAGATAAAAAAATTTGAAGATAGGTCAAAAGTAGTTTACATATAATTATATTCTTCAAAGAAGTCTGTCACTCTCTCTTACTTACCAATTTCTGTTAAAAATTTTTACAAAGTACTGTTCTCAAAACTAACCAGAAAGTAGCAAATTTTGAAAAATGCTCCTTTTTTAATATTCTTAATAGTATTTACACCAGTTTCATTGTCAAAGCTCTAACAAAACGCCGCTCTCTGTTTCGAAGATCTCAGAGACGAACACCTCTAATTAACGGACAAAAATCTCTTCCCAAATGGTGTCCGCTAATTAGAGATTTGACTGTAAATACAAAAATATTCTTTGCTTGATCAAAGAAAACATGGATTAGCAAGACTTCTAAATTATCTACAAGAATGATTTTTGGTTATGGGAAATGTTTTCTCAAAAAAGCAAAATACAACACAAAAGTAGTGTAAAGGAAACACTTCACTGTTTCCCTGATAAGAGCAGTCTTCCCAATGCATAATAAATGAGGATACTTACAGAATATTGTCTGTATATACTCCATTCTATGTCTGTTGAAAAATGCGTAGATTCTAGGTTTTAGCAATTTTTTGGGATTTTATTTTCATTTTCAAATAATTATTCACTTCTTGCAGAGCATTCATTTCTAACAGATATTCGTTAGATAGTTCTTTGTGTGGTAAAAGTTTATGTTGCGCAGTACAAACATATTTTCACTGTTATCAGTAACTCTCAGCCTTTCTTACCTATTTAGCAAGCATTACCTACTATTTTAACTTCCTTTTTACATTTATCTAAAACTTGGTACAAGATATATATTCATAGATTTAGCCATCTTATTTTGCATCGTACTTATAGCATGTTTATCATTTGTTTTAACAACCCTTTCAATTGACATTCTGAATACTTATTATCATTATTTTCATACTGATGTAATAGTTCACAATTCAAATCAAAGTTTTTGTTTCGGAGAACCAAAAGTTCACTTTCTGCACTCACTTCAGTAGCTACAGCAGCATTATCATAACTATCAGTCATTACATTTGTAACACCACCAGCAGAAATATCATCATGAACACTAGGGACTCTAGGGATTCTTTTTGAATCCGTGTGACAACACAAGATGGACTCACTTTGCGAACACTTTTCCCCAAACGATTGTGTACCAACCAGCAAAATTGTCTGTAGGCGGCATATCGGAAAGATCTATGAAGAAGGTCTTAATAAAAGCACCATAAAAGCATAGCGGACGCATTGTACAATACAACTGCTCAGCACCTTACCGATTTGATACACTGTCAATTTTTTCTAATTTCTTACTCATATTAAAATGTAATGAAACGAGCGCAGTCCAAAGCGTACCTTTCAACAAAATGATGTAATCAAAGTTTTATGCTTCGTTACGCACCCAACATCTAAAACGTTAATTTGAAGATAAAGTTACTGAATATTCTTATGACTATGATAATACTGTAAGAATATTAGAAATAATCGAGTAAGAATCTTTTGAAAAAATAACTTACTATCCGTTCCCTAAAGTTCTTGAACTGCGTCCATTTCATTGCAACACAAACATTCCTTGTTAGTTAGCATAATCTCACAGCTTGAGCAAGAACACCAATTTATGTTTTACTGCCTGTCTATGGCTGTCTGAGGCGAATGATTATCTTGATCATAATGGCGATAGCCAGACATTGTGGACTGCTTATCCTTTTTGTCCGGTTCGAACTGGAAGCCTAAAACATGTTCGCTCGAGGACATCTTAGATGTAGACGTTTGTGATATTTTTATTTTTATTTCTTTGATAATACAAATTTATTAGTCATATCAAGAATGTTTTTGTACTTTAAACATCAGTAATAAGTTATTTTAGAATATTGTAACTTTTATTTCTTTTCTTTTACTATTATCCAGGGGGAAAAATTGCTAAGATAATGTTTTTCATATTTTCATCCACTTTTAAATAAAGCGCGTCTTCGTTATGTTTTGATTTTTTATAAGCAAGAAACATTTTTTTATGAAAAGTAAGTGAAAAGATATTTTTTTATCTTAAATGTTGTTATTTTATTTTTTGTGATCAATACTACCAGATGAAATGTTTTTTAAAATTTACCACAACTAGTGGACACTACCTTTAAAGCTTGTTTTTACTTCTTTTTTCTTCATTCATCTGATTTTGTCAATGAGTTGTTTAATTTTAAATAAATAATATCAAACTATTTCAAATGATATCTATGTTAAATTTTTCCTTAAAGTAAGTCACAACATCATTATGATTGAGTTTTTCAGTCAATGCCAAATACCAATTGAAAGCTTCTTTATTCAAGATCGTAGGTAATATTCTGAGAAATGAGTCACTAGAAAATACTTTTACACCATAAGTATTTTAACATAGTTGAATTCATGATTGATTGCATTTGTTTTTTTGCGGACATTTACAATGTCAATTATATAGCAGTTGTGGAAGCTCGTTGCCAAGATGAACAGCCATAAATTTTTGACACATATCAGCTAGGAAATGTTCCTTGAGCGTTTGGACTTCATGCTGTTTGTTGCGCCACATTTGTAAAAATAAATTGAGTTTTTAAAAATATGAGTTTTTAAAGTTTTTAGGGGAAGAGAAAAGAAATTGTTCTTAATTTTTTCCATGATATTATTTTAATTAAGGAAAAATACAGAAGTTTATGAAATAATTTTACTATAATGCAATAATTAGGTTTTTCGTTCAAATATAATTCAGTTGTAAAATAATTATTACCATCAATTGCTGTGTTTTTTTTCCAAGTATTTGTCGCATTCCAATAATTTTATTATTATTTTAAACAAATCCGTTTTGATGGTATGTTCTGCGGAAGAATTGTTGTTGAGAATTGTTTTTAAATGACATATAATATTTTTTTTAATTATATTGCAGTGAGGATGATTCTGCATTACCGTCCATATAATAAACGTGAACATATAATTCTTTAATATCATTATTAATGTCTGCTGCTCATATAATTGGGAAAAACAAAAATAACAATATGAAAATAAAATAGGATGATAACGAGTGGTGATTTAATGATATTCTTCAACTTAATGATCACCAAACTGAAGAAAAGTAATTATTTTTGGAAATTCCTTGAATTCGAAGGATTTTGAATAATTGGCTAATTTTTTGGTATAAATTCAATCGCAAAGTTTATAATTAAAAATGCGTGAAAAAAGCTTATTGAAATTTAAACAATATTTTACAGTAGGTTGTTTTCTATTAACTAGTAAAAAGTTATAAAGTAATGAATTTCATAAAAATAATCTTCTTTTATCCAATGTGTTTCTATTATAAAAATGTTCCAGAATTAGCTACCAGATTTGCAACAAGTAACTCATCAGCCATATTCTGCTTGACACAAACCTTGTCTTTGACGAATGTTTATTTGGCAAGGCTTTATCGAACTTGACTTGACATCTACCGAAATTTGTTTTTATAAGACTTTGACATTTCATTGTAATTATTCATTATTACATAGTCTCAATTAACACACTTTCCATTTAGCAAAATCTTCTTATAAGCTTTTCCAAACACAATCTGTTTCAGCGTGTTAGTAAATAGTTCATCCAAACATCGACTTTCCCTCTGTGGAATAAATTCTGTTATATGGAAATGGCCAAACCTGATATCTGTGGGCATGTTCAAAGCATCTGGTAATCTCAGTTCATGAAAGTTATCACAAAAACAATTAGCAGTAACAACAACATGTTCTTGTGGTAAATGTAAGAGGTACAAATTGTTGAAATTCATTCTGCTTGTCTAAACCAACAGCTAGAAGTGAACACTTTAGAAAAATACAGGAAAGGAAAAGGTTACGCTGACACTAATTTTTCAATTTATCATTTTCGTTGTGTCGCATGTACTAATTCTACACTTTGTATTCATAGTTCGGAGAGGGGTTACAACCCCCCCCCCATTTTCAAACGAACCCCCCCCATTCCTAAAATTTTTGAAACCCCCCTCATTTGAGCCAAATATATTAACAAACTGGACAGGTATCTGACAGAGCAAACCTTTAACAAAGCGTTCCTTATTTTATTTCAGAAAAAGAAACTTGGTTCTAAATCACAAACAATTTTAAAATACAAACTTAAACACAAACAAAATTCATCCAATTTTAATACTGCAAACTTACACCTTGTAAGTGCTGTGAAAATATCACTGAAGCTACTAAATATAGTAAAACCCCCCCATTTTAAAACATACCCCCCCCCAGTTTGAAGTACCCACCCCTTTGTAGAAAAATTTTTGATACCATCACATATGTTTGAAATTCGAAAATCTCAGACCCCCCTTTATGAAGGGGGGGGGGGCGAACTATGGTATTTCTATAGTTTGTAATTCTACACTAATTGTACTAATTTGCCAATATCATTCACTTGGTTTTGATTACTCTTCTTCATTTTTTTCCAGCATCTCAGATGGCAAAAGATTACATCATTGATTCTATAGGGGAT
>JANSTP010237769.1:0-20882 GCA_025330745.1 Cladonema radiatum | reverse complement strand
ACATGTGTTTGAGAATTTACAGCTTGATGGTATAGGATCGCGCAGCGATCTGGGACTGCGTTAGCAGGCCAATATGATGCTTCAGCGTGGTGCGACGCTGCGTGCAGCTAGTATTAATAATAAGAAGACTAAAATCACCAAAGACATTACTTTAAACTGAAACCATTCAAAGATAAAAACAGTTATAAGAATATACAAATTGCCCGATAGATTACCACTAATTACAAAATAAATAAAATTTTAATAATGCACAAGTTGATAAGGATTTTTTCGTCTGTATTGTTTTGCTTTTTGATTATATTAAAGTCTCAATCAATGTCAAATGAGCTCCAACAGATACTATAACGTAACGTGATATTACACTTCCATAAAAAAATTCATTCAGCGGTAACTCATTTGCGGCATGCTTTACATTGCCACTTTAAAAGATCAATTGAACAACATGCACTATTACGTCAATGTATATGTGCAAAGTTAAAAACAAAAGTAGGATAACAAGAAAAAGATTAAGCACCTCCCACATAATTGTGCATGGATTTGTAATGTTCTTTTTTGTGTATGATATTTTTGCCATTTAATAAAGTTCAGACTTTTCACAAAACACTGATATGATTTTCATTATTTTCAACTCGACTTTTTATTTCAAGGAATAAAGAGTGGAGTTAATAACTTGCTTCTCTATTTTTTGGAATAAGAAAACGAGTTGATAACTCGGTTCAATATTTCTTGAAGTAAAAATTCGAGTTACTAACTCGATTTATGACGTCATAATACATAACTCGGTTTTTTAACTTGATTTTGTAACTCGGGTTTTCTAAGCCTCGTTAATGTATAACATTTGATGTAAAGTATTTGTCTCAGACTAAGTCCGTTGTTTTTAAGACGGTTTAAACTTTTTATTTTTGTATCTGAGGATAAATAAAGATTTCATTCATTCATTTATTCATTCATAATACATGTGTATAAAATTATATTCTCATTATAAATATGTGATTTTCTATGAATGTTTTTCAATCCAAACACCTTTGAATAGAAATCATGCAGTTCTTTATTTTGTTCTTTTCATCACAGTTTGCTGCAAAATGTATAACTTCACCGCAACAAGTGAGCCATGAAAATATACATGAGTTTTTCAAAAACCATGTTGAAAAAGACGTCAAAATTATCTCCTCAATGCTAGCACCTGACCCTGGTGACTGCACTATTGTTCTTCATTTGTTTTTAAAGCATCTTCAAGATAATGACTGGCAGTGCAGTGGTATTATAGTTAATTATTCTATATCATTCCTTTTTTCCCGAAAACTATTGTAGTAAGTGTGGTATATTTAATAGGAGATTTGATAATTTTAATAGGAGATTTGTCAGACATATTAAAAAAGAAAGAAGATCGACGCAATTATGAAGTTTCATTCCATCAAAAAGTAATATTGCCTTTCATCAAGGTTTGTCTACAGTTTTTCCTTTCTATTACTTATTTACGATTTTGTGACTTATATCTTATTCGGAAAGATTTCAATCTCTCAGCAAAAGTTTTAGTGATATCCTTTCATGGAACTTGAATGATCAGTTCTGACTAAAATGAAGCAACAAATATATTTTTATGGGAAAAACTTCAAAAACACTTAAATATTGCAGTAAGGCTAGCTCTATTGTTGAGTATGATACATAGCCCATATAATTCTTTGGACTCTTCTGGATATGAATATTTAAAATTATTTGACAAAAAGTTTACAATGCAATGAATTTGAATTTTCAAACGTCTTGCCATATAAACAAAATCTAACTAAGTATTGCAAATCTTTTAGTTTTCCAAGTTTAGATGATGGTGAAACAAACACAACAGGCATTGTAAAAGTGGGTATGATCAAATAAATGTATTGATGATGTATGATATATTTCTTGGAAAACCTAGAAGAATTGGACATCGAAATTATTCAGTCTCGCTTTATTGATGATATTCAACTGCGCTTTGCGTCGTTGAATATCACAAATCTGGACTGAAAAAATTTGGATATCCCATTTTACCTTGTTGAATATCTGTTTATTAGTAGTAAAACAGACAAAGAAAAATTTTTGGCCCAATGGGGATGAGGTCAAGATTTTGATTCTGGACTAATTAGGTTTTTGCCTATGATACCAAACCTGTGAAAAATACTTTTAAAATTCTTTTTGATAGTGTTTTGCTTTTGCAAAGTTAGTAAAGTGTTTTTAAATTGTTTATTTTTCAGAAATTTAAAAAAGAGTTGAAAAATGTAAAAGAAAAAATAATTTACGATGTTGGTAAAGGAAAGAACGAAGTTCTTAACAAGTTGTTCGAAGTAGGGGTGGAAACAAGAGAGTTGCCACCCACTGATGCTGTAGAAGTGTTTGATAATTGGAAGTTATGGGAATACAATCCTTCTTTTTCATTAGCCCGTTTTACCAACGAATGTGAGAAAAGAAATATAGAGAATAATGTTTTACATCATTTTCTTCAAAGGGTGTGTTTTACAATTTTTCATGACAGTGTGTTTGTTTTATAAGATGAAGAATGGTCACTCTTCATAGTATTGATTCTTCCATATTATTAAAGGGATTCTGAGGTGAAAATATATGTTGGGTTCATATGAAAAATGAGAAAAAATGATGAACACCACTCTTTATTTCATCTCAATCTGACTTTTCATTCTCGAGATATTTGAGTAGAGATTTGTCACTTAGGGGATTTCCCTAAAAGTTGAAAAGTTTGTGATTCATCTAGTGTATACGAAATATACCCCAATCTTGAATATTGAATATCTCAGGTCATAATACAATTTCATGAATGAACATTTACACACAAGTAGTAAACATTAAGCAAAATTCCATTGCAAAAGAATTTTTCGAAAATATTATTTACGTCCTTAGTTCCAGGTCCCTTTTTGTTTTAGGGTCAGGCCCAATATCTACCCAACAAAGCTTTTTTTCAACAACTGAGCATTCTTTCTGATTTCAAAATCTTTTGAAAAACTTTAAAAATAAAAAGTAATTTTAAGAAATATTTTCAAAATCTTGAAATCATGCACGATTTTCAAAGGGGGGCTTTATTGCACGTTTAGAAGTGAACCAGAACTTTAGAAAAAATTTATTGCTTGCTTAGAAGAATTGTAATAAACATGTTCAATCTATGTGGAAGTTTTTAATTCGAAAGGACTATTATAACCTGAGATATTTAGTATTCAAGATGTAATGTAATTTTCATATGCACTATATGGCATGAAAAGTTCTTCAACATTTTAGGGAAATTCCCCAAGTGACAAATCTTTAAGTTTAAATATCTTGAGAACAAGCAGTATTCAAAAGAATATTTTCTGAGAAACATTTTCAGGAAATTTTTTTTCTTGTTATGGCTGGAAAAACAATAGAAGTGCTTTTGCTTTTCCAAATTATTTTCAAATTTTGATTACGCAAGACATAGGTTGATTACAAAACAGTATTTCTTTATGCAGCATGCTTTTTTTAAACTTTTTTTTAAAAAATGTCAACCTCAGAAAAATTAGTACAAAGCTGAAATAAGTTTTTTAGGCCACTATTGCCATCCTACTTTAACATACTAAAAGTTTATCACTCAAATCTTAAGCAAATTTTTTCAATGAACTCTTGAACAGAAGGACTACATCCTCTCTATCAGCAAACCTAATTGCAAATAGTAAAATACCATTAGGTTTATTAAATGGAAATCAACGAAAATCTATAAAACTTTCCTCAAATATAAAGTAACATGAGATGTTTCAAAAAATACAAAGATGGACCCTAAAAGTCATGCGACAGTGTGACTTCATCAAAACCATCAAAAAGGGGTTATTTACCCCTTTTTGCTGGTTTTTCCGTGAGTCCTGCTAAATATTTCAGAAAACTAATTATGGCAATAATAAATGGCAATTTTAGATAAAATCGAAGTAAAGAAATTGTTGTATTTCACCCTTCTAGTGGCCTCTTAAGGGTACCAAAGGAGCAAAAATTCACTAAAATTTTGTATTTACTGTATCTCAGGTTATACTAATGGCTTCTCAATGCAATTTTCAATTTTCCAGTTTTCTAGATCTTTGGCTTTTGCAGCTTTTACAACATCAAAAGGGATGAAAAACTTCTGACAGACAAAACAAGTTTGGTTCATCTTAAAGAGCATAGGAAACAATGAGAAACACTTATCTGTCTTTATAGATAATAATTAAGGACATTTTCCTGACATGTCAAAGATTTTATGGTGAGATATCCGAGCTATTTTAAATCTAAACAGAATTATAAGCAAGGACTAATGTTACAGGAAGAAGAATTTGAAATGGTGAAAAATCTTCCAGATTTGATTCAACTTCAAATTATTATGTTTGGAATGTTTAACTTCAAATACAGTAGACAAGCGATCAAGAACATGCGTGGAAGTGATGCTGCCAAAATATATGGAGGTACTTTTGGTTCTTATGAAAAACTCATCTCTAACTCTAACTTCTATTTCAATAAAACTCCCATGAACCATAAATCATAATGAGAATACAGCATGAGATTGACTGTTGTGATTGTTGACAGTATAATATATAACCACTTCTTCTCAGTGAAGATTTTCATTAAATTCTCATTTCCTACTTAAAATATTTATTCTAATGGGTATATGAAAAATTGAGAATAGATGATAACTGCAGCTTGTTTGTTGTAATTAACTAATGAATGCCAATAAATCAGCATCAAGTATTCAGTGTATTGTAATCTTTGTCAACAAGCCTAAATGATTCTACCTCAAGCATATGTAGTATAATATGTATATGTTGCCATTATATATCGCCTAGATACCCACATTCGCACCATTTTCATAACCCAATCTCAATCCAATATTTTCTTATTATAATTTTTTCTTATTGTTATAATTCACAACTTACCTATGTTACTCATATGTTTTTGATTTTATAACACAAAAATCAAAGTTATCTAATGATGAAGATTCTTAAAGTCAAACTTTTTTGTTTTTGGTCAGAGCAGCGAAAGACACTCAAAAAATTAATCAGCTGTTTTTGCAAGACATGGAATGGGTCTAGAAAGTATCTTATTGAATATGGTAGGTTGTTTTTTTGTATGCTCTTTTTGAAAACTTTTTAAAGGTAAATTTTTTGTGAATTCTTTGTGTATTCTTATTTCTTTTTCTTTAAGCTGCTCTTCTTTTTCAATATTTTTATCAATGAAAATAAAGAAAAAAACTTTCACTGTATATTTAATTTTATGATGATTTGAGATTGAAAAAATTCAATTTTTATCAAAATGATATGTTCAAAATCATTACGGTGATAATTATTTGTGGCCATTACAAAGTACTATTCCATACGTGCAAATTTATCCGGCAAATTTATCTTGCTTTTTATCCACCATTATAATAGGCATTATGTTCTTGGATCTTTCAATTATAAAGAGATGAGCCCCATAATTACATGCTACTGTTTTTTGCTCTTAAGAGATATAAAAAATCAGTTCATAGAACTGTAGAAGTCAGACTTACATTTTGTTTACATATAGGTCTGTCATAAGAGGAAGTAGATTATCTTTTCATTTTGGAGACTGTCTGTGCTTATAGCTGTAGCGAATAATGTGGCATCATTTTACCTATTCAGATTGTTGGAATTATTTCTCAAGCTTTTAATGGATGGAGACTACAAATTAATAAGTGAGAAGTGTTTATGATAATTGCTATGATGCCTGCTATCAGATGCCCCCCTTTGGATTCGCATTTATTGCCTTTTCGTAAAAATGTATTAGAAACGTTTTGATGCAAAACTGGTTGACTGGTTGCCATGGTAAACAACTCCTGGATCCTCTCTGGACCAAACACTGCTTATAGAAGTATCTAAGAAGCTCTTTTTGAGCATGACTTTTTTTAAAAAAAAACTGTTTCATATGTATCTGATTTAATAGGTGTACTATACACTGTTCGAAGTTCCCAAGGTAAATATTTCAGAAATTCTCAGCCCGCTGTCCATTTTTGGGGAGCCTCTTTTACCTGAGTCTGAGTAGGGTATACAACTATCTAGCTACATCAAAACCTAGCTACTTTATTTTTAAAAGTTAATTTGTTTGATGATTAATTCACAGAAATTTTAAGAATTAATTTGGAGAATCTAAAAAAGTTATTTATTTCTATTTCAAAAGTTAAGAATGATTTGAAAGGATTTGCTAAGTTTCCAATGAATTTGTACAGTTAGAAAAACGTCAGAAAAAGTATATATTAAAAGAGCATGATGCAATCATGTTTTTTAAAAAATCACTCTATGATAGGACAAAACAACATTAACGTATCCTAGAAGTTAAAAAACAAAAGAAGTCAATGGATTGTCAGAAAAAGTAAAAAATCAGACCATGTAAAAAAAATATTGCATGTATGTTATGGCAACCTCAGGGAAAAGCGCCACCAATCCTCTGATATAACATACCATTGCAACTATGTTGCAATATGATTACCAATACTGGAAACTACAATGACGCCAGAATAAAAAAGATTATATTACCTTATCGGTTGGACAAGTGTTACTATAATATGAAAATTAACATTGACCACATAAAATAGCATTGGCCACATAAGAATATAAATATGTTTTGACAGTTTTCATTATATTCATTACCGTCATATTTACAAGCGAGAGTAGTGAATGAATAAATAATAGAACAAGTCGTCTCGCTTATTCCCTATTAATGAATGGATTTCGAATATCAAACCAAATTATTCATTTCAAATGTCACTATAAGTTGCCGAGGAATTTTCAAGTTCAACTGAAGTCTACATGATATACAATACTATATGATTTGTTGTTTTTCGTCTAGATTGTAAAGCGAATACAAACATCAGTATCTGCATCAAACTTATTGCATACATAAACTATCATTGAAATCCTGCAAGTTTGTTACCATTTTGTTTTCTAAATATGACGCGTAGCCTCATGGATCACAGTGTCTGAGGATTGGCCTAAAATCAGTTTAAGTGAATTGTCCAAGACTATGGAAAGAATAGTTCAATCTCCTTATGGTTCAGGAAATTTTGAACTACAAATTAACTGCAACCCCAAGCTAGACTACTAATCAAACTTAATATGCACTTGATCAAGCTTATTAACAGGCATTGACTTTTGATGATTTTTGATACCTGATAAAGGGTGTTACAGGCCCAACAGGGAATCAAGATATCCGGACAAAGTTCTGTAGGAACTATCTATGACTGTCATAAAAAATATTACAGTAGAGTACCTATATTTCAAATATTACATAACGTTTATCACCATAATGGTTATAAGTTATAGTGCATTTCTTCAAGAGCACCTATGTGCAACGAAAACACAAGGGAAATCTAAACTGCATGTACTACAAGAAAAGAACTACAGGCTGCTTTGCATGTGAACTCTCACAAAAAACTTCCTGAGAAACTTTTAAATTTGATGCGAATCTCTCCTCTCCATGCCATATTGAGCTCATATTGAACTGCTAATAAAAAAACCTACTGCAGTGACTTATTCTTGCAAAGGTTGTAAGAGTTCACATAAGTTACAATTCATAGGTAAATGGTTTTATGCACTGAAATTTACAAGACTCTTAATGACCTCAATCCGCCTTTTATGAAAGATATTTTTGTTCTTAACAGCTCTGATAGAAACCAAAGAAGCCACAACGTCAATAATGTAACCCATCGTAGACTAAATTAGAAACGTTTTGGAGAAAAAAACTTGAAATATCTTGGACCTAAAATTTGGAACAAACTACCCAATAATATTAAAACTGCGGATAACATTTCAATCATTTCACAACTACTTTCAAAACTCTGATAAAAAACTGGAACGGTGATTCCTATCTTTGTAAGTTTTGCAATTGAACTTTTATGCCTATTTTAAAAGTCGGATTTGATCAAGAAGGGCACTCTCACTATCTGTGGCTTTGTGGTCTATAGATTGTATTTTTTTCCTCACGGCTATACAAAAATTATGACATTTTCTAAATAAATAAATAAATAATTATAATAATAATCATTTTTCGCCTAGCAGAGTAGGTAGAGTTTCAATGTGTTGAAGCGTTGTGTGATGTGATGCTTTTTAACAACTTGCATCAGTTTTTGGCTTATTATTTGTATTTGTTACTTCATTTATCAATTGTCATTATTAGTAAGGTCACAAATTTTGAAATAGAGCTTTGGAGATGGAGACGTTTGAATTGCTAAGTGTGCTCTTGTTTTATTGCATGCACTATTGATGACTGAGTTAAGAACATTTACAATCTCGAATATGTACTCGGCTTGTACTTCAATAAAAATTGAATTATTCATATTGAAAATATTTAAACTTATTTTGTCCTTGCTCCGCTGTTAATAAAATTTGGCTTACAATTAGAAAACTCAAATAAGAATTATAGAGATAATTTTTGCTGGGCATGGTAAGATGATTTTTTTAAATAGAAGATTTACAATGACTGTATTTGGTTTATTAAAAATTTCCCTTGGCAAATTTTTCTTAGATTACTGGTTTATCTTCTCTCTTCTTTTTCATATTGTTTTTGGGCCAAAAATTTTCCGTCTTTCTTTTTTTCTACATATGTTTTTCTTACATCTGCTAATAATAAAGAAATTTATCTTGTTAATTATAAGGTACTGTTTTTGCTCCTGAAAGTTACATTTTCGGTAAATATTATTATCAAGTGAACCCCTTATTGTTACGTATCTTAAAAGAAAAAACAGGACCAAATGTAGTTACTATATCATTTAAAAAAAAAAATTTACAACTTACCTTTTGAAAATAATTTCAATTGATGTATAGTTGCATAAGAAAAATAATGAAAAAAACTTCCTTTTATGTTTTTATTCCTAATGAAAAGTAACAAGTCATATATGTTGAAGAGCCAGACCCAGACTGTAGCAGATTATGTGAATGAGCTTGCTGTTTCCTAGATACTGATATGAGCTGCCTCATTCGAATCCGACAATAATTTTTGAAATTTAGACTCCTATGCAATAATGAGCTTTAAGAATGCAAATATGATGCTAGATGGTAGTGTTTGTTTAGAGAATACCAATAAATTTTTCTTTCTAGTACTTGTTTCAAACACTATCAAGCTAGCTAGTTTTTTTATGCTCGTTGTATAGAATGATACATGTATGTATTCGGCTTGCTAGCAGATTTATCTGAATTTCAAATGATTTCATTATTGAAGCTGTAGCTACAATTAACCAAAGAAAACTTTTTTTATTCAAGTAAAAACAACATTACTCCAGCAGACAATGCCGAAGTAAGTTAAAGAGTTAGCATAAAATGCCTTTTCAAGTTTCTAGTATACTAGGAAAGAAAATTTTACCTGAAATATCATATAGGAGATATAGATAACAGTTCTACGTAAACAAAGCAAGGACTTCGACCAATGAATTTGTTCTGCATTTTAAAAGATACGAATAAAACTAGCCTGCAATCGTGAAGGAATTTTTTCTGATTACAACTTCATTAGGAACTTATTTTACAGTGAATGAATTGAAAACGATAGAATGATGGAACAAGTTATTCATTTCAAGTTACAAAACGTTTTTTGCTATCAAAGGACTTTCATTGTGTTGGTAAATTAATTTAGAACATTATCCATATCATTTCGATGATTAAATTTCGAACATCCAAACAAATTGTCCAATTTCAAATTTATGAATAAGATTTTGAGATGTTAAAGGACTTTTGTCAAGTCGACGAATAAAATTGGAACATTATCCTTATCGTATGGATGAAAGCCAAAAAACAAAGGAATTATTTATTTCAAAGGTTACACTAAAAAGGTAGTATGATATCAAAGTACCTTTGTTGTGCTAATGAATTAGTTTTGTACACATACCTTATCGTCCCTTATTTTTCCGGCCCTTAAACGGTGTTAGATTTTGAATTAGCGTTAGTTTTGGCCAGCAAAAAAAAGGCCTCAAAAAAAAATCGAAAAGTGGCGTAAAATTTAACCCTGCATTTTTTGTTAAAAATACTTCCAATTTGGTATAGATCAACCCTTCAACCAGATTCATAGAGTGGTCTTAACCCTTAAAATACCAATCCCGGACCAGTCCGGGAACGAGGGTGGCAAGGGAAATAGCCCCTTGTCGGCCATAGTAAAGCCCCCCCCAGACGGCCACTGTAGGCCTCACCTGAAGGAAATTGAATACTTTTTCTAATGCGACCAAAATCAGCCTCTGAGAGGCTTTAGCTTTAGGTTTTATCTGTAAAATTTTTCTTCTGCAAAATGCATCTTAAGATAACTTCTGCTGACGTCATTTTTTTTTAAAGGTTTTTGCAGGTAGGAGCACTAAGCATACTACTTTTAACCAAATAGGATACTCAAAAGCACTAAAAAATAGATCATTTTGCTTCTGTTGCAGATCCAGCTAACTCTTACTGTGTAAAATTGATTAATTAGGTGTATGTGTGAGGTTTGAAAAACCTGAGATAGATACTGGCGGCTTGTAAAACTGTAAGCTTGCAAGTCATCATTTTAATTTTTCTGAGGCCCTTAATATGGCGGCCCAAACTGGCGTTAAGAAGTTCCTTTAACCGGCGTTAATAAGGGCCTGACGTTGAGGGGGCCTGTGATAAACTTGGGCTGGCAAAATAAGGGCCGATAAGATAATTTGGATAAATAAATTTAGATCATCGAAACACATTGTCCGATTTGAAAGTTGTGAATATGTTTGTGTGGTGCTGCAGGAGTTTTATCAAGTCAGTGAATTATTTTTGAACATTATCCACATTGTTTAGATGAATAAAGAAAACAATACGAACCGATTCGAACGATACGAACCGAAAACGATACGAACCGCATGAGATTTAGCCAAAAAGAGATAAATATTTTCAGTAAAAAATCATATCGAGAAAAATGAAGTTAAAGATTTTTTCTTCAAGTAAAATTACTCCGCCTATTTCTATTCAGACATAAATCAAAACGTCAATCAGATTACCCTCAAGTAGAGCATAGTGTCTTTTAGCAAATAATCTCAGGAAACCAGGTGCGCATTTTATTCGATAAAAAGGAACTAATTGAAACCATATTGAAACATATGAATGAACATATTTTCTGAGTTGTCCGTTAAAAGATTTTGTTAGGATTCTTCTTAATTAATAATTACTTAACTAATTGGGAAATTTTCGTGGAAAACATTCCATAAAGAACAGATTTTTTTGCGTTTTGATGATTTAGAATGTCCATAGGCAGAATCTTTCACGAAAATTAACAAAAAATGCAAAAAACGGGCAAGTGAATGATCACCAACGTTTCTGCCCTTAAAGTAGTGATACAAAAAATATTTTGTAAAAGCTTAAGTTATATTATATTGACCCTATTCAATTGTTGTTACACTATTTAGTTTATTCTATTTTAGGCTTTTGGTTCTGTCCTATTTCTTTATGCATTTGACATAATGATTTTTAACTTTTAATTATGATTTTGAATTCAATTCTATAATTTTTGATTTCTAATTTATGAAATTGGATTTACTGTTACAAATAAGTAATTACCGTTAAAACTACTCTCTACAATACTCCCTGCTACTTTTTTTGATTACGTTCGAGGTAAAATAAGTTATGAAGTAATACTTTATGACTATTGATAAAATTTACATACTAGATTTTTCTGCAATAACATTTCACTGTTGCCTTGCCAACAGTTTTATCAAGCCTTAATATCCAATTTTTCTCTGATTTTGAGAAAATATTTTAAATGACTTTGTAAATATTTTATGAACCTTATTTCAATTTTTTCTACAAGATAGGAGAACTTGGAAATTTAGTGAAGAGTAGTTTTTCAAAACATTGCTATTGATGATGTCATCAGTGAGAGAACTCATTGTTCAGTAAGAGTTGAGGGTGGTTCAGTCTCCAGAATTCTCTTATTCTAAACGACATTAGGTGATTAAACTTACACGTGTTACCCAAAATGTAAGAAAACGTTTATGCCGATGAATATGTGCTAGATGATATTTCTTTTGGTTTCCTTAACTTTTGTTCCAGTTTTAGTGTTTTTAAGTATATCTTATTAAAAAATTCCATAGGTAAATTTTTTTTAGATTACCTGTGCATTTTTTCTTTTTTTGGCTGCATTTCCTGCCTCCATAATAAGTGCATAGGGTGTTCGTGCATCTTTCTCGAATAAAAAAAATTGGTCCCCTTATTTAAAAGCCACAATTTTTGCTGTGAACCAATCACATACACTCTATACTAAAAGTAATTTTTGACTAGATGACGTCATTGACTGACAGACAAGTTGTATGTCAAGTTGTATATACAAGATCAAAATTGATTCAACAAATCACGGGGAACCTAGAACATTGAAAGATGTCCTATTGATAAAGAGTTAGAATTGGTACTACTAGCTTTATGAAAAAAGGTAGCTAGCTTGCAAGCTTGTTTTCTAGCTAGGCAGCTCGATGAGAATTCTTAGCTGTTTCTCAGAGGACGGTTGATATGAACGGCTGCATAACTGATTCAGCTACAAAGCAGAAAAGAAGCTTTGAATTTGTTTATACAATAATATGGGAGCAGCAAACCTTAGAAAAACAACCTTTTCGGTGGAATGGCTATCTAGCTAGCTGAGGCTAAGCTAGCTTCTTCAGTTATAGTTGAAATTATTTCTCAAGCTTTATGGTGA
Organism: Cladonema radiatum; assembly: GCA_025330745.1. NCBI lineage: Eukaryota > Metazoa > Cnidaria > Hydrozoa > Anthoathecata > Cladonematidae > Cladonema > Cladonema radiatum. The sequence continues at coordinate 8,246 of JANSTP010237769.1, read as the reverse complement.
ACATGAATCATATCTCGAAACCTATAATTTTATAAAGAACTTATGTCATATATTTTGGGTGAATAACTTAGAAACGACAAACAAATTGTTTATTTTAAAAGTTGTAAATAAAGGTTGTGTGCTATCAAAGAATTTTCCTTGTGTCGATGAAATAACATGGGGCATTCTCCATATCGTTTTGATGAATAAATTTAGGACGTTCTAGTAAATTGTCTATTTCATAAGTTACGAATAACACTGTGTTATGTTGAAGGACTTTTATCCTCTCAGCGGATTAATTTTGAACATTATCCTTATTGTTTTGATGAATAAACTCGGAACTCTCAAATATTCATTCGAAAGTTGCAAATAAAAATGGGGTGCTATTGAAAGACTTCCGTTGTGTGGGAATGAATTAATTGAAAACATTACCCATATTATTTCGATGAATAAGTTTAGAACGTTCAAACAAATTGGCTATTTCAAAAATTACAAATAACATGGTGTTGTGTCGAACGACTTTTATTGAGTCAGCTAATTAATTTGGAACATTAGCCATATTGTTTTGATAAATAAATTCATAACATGCAAATAAGTTATAAAGGTACAAATAAAGGTGGGACGCTATCGGAAGACTTTGTTGTTTGCAAATGAATGAATTGAGAACATTATCCATATTGTTTTGATTAATTAAAAAACAAGTTTCGAACTTTTAAAAAATTTTCTATTTAAAAAGTTATAAATAAAGTAAGGTGGTGTGTTTTCGAAGAACTTTTTTTGACAAGTCAGATTAATTTAGAACATTTATCAATATCGTTTGGATGAATAAATTTAGAATGTTTAAAATTATTTCCGTCAATTTTGAAAGTACTAATTACTTATTGTATTTTAATAAATTATTACAATTTACCTGCAAAGGATAAAGTCTTCTCTAAGTTTTTAATGAATTGTTTTTTTTGAAGCTTTATATTAATTTTTTTTCTCTCTCTCTTTTACTTAGTTAAGGTAACTTGCTTTAATGACTTCAAAAGTCGATTAGCAATGTAAACAAAGTCTTTTTGGAACTTGAGGTTGAGAAACGGAAACTTTGAAGAGCTATGTGTTCTTTTTTTTCTTTCTTTTTCTGCCGACATTTCTCGTCATCATCGTAATAAACCAAAATGGCTTTGGTTAAAAAGGACCAATGTCTCCCTCTTTTTAACTAAGATTAATACATACCGTAAACCAATTAGTTTTCCGCATACTTTTTAAAAAAATAAAGGCGGGGATGTTGTGATATCAATTAAAGATGGTATATAACCAAGTGCGAAAATTTAATTTTTTTCGTGAACAAAATATGAAATCTGCTTCAAACTTGCTAGGTATTTTATCATTGCCATCCTATATCATTTGAGGCACTTTTGGTTGCAGCTAGGGCCTATGGCGTCAAACTTCACGTCATTTAAAAAGCAGACCTTAGGTGGCAAATGTTAGTACACCTGTTACCCAGAAGCTAAGAACAATTTTCATCGGTGTCATGATGAGTCATGTGACTTAGCCTTGCCCTTCTGAATTTTTCTTTGTATTTTAGCTCAAGTACACTCTGTACATACACATTTCGTTAGCTATGGCTACGACAAATTACAGCATGAAGGTATGAAGGGACCTTTTGCAATGGAAATTTTTGGAGCGCATTGTGGTTCTTGTTATATTATGTGTGGCATAAGAATGTATATATGTTAGCTTGTAGTTACTTATATGATAAGATTTGTTTGTGGAGTTTTGCACACATTAGCATAAGAATAAAATCCAATCCTAAGTGTTTTCATAAAAGTTGTTCTTACGTAAAATTATTGTCATACTGTGACTATTGCTGTCCATCTATTTCCATAATGAAAGCTTTAGCTAATTGCTAATTATGAAGTGCATGACGCCATCAACTTCAAAATAGTGCAAAAAAATGGAAATTTTTGAAGTGCGCTATGCAATTTTGTTCATTATTATTTTCTCATAATTTTCAGAAGGATATTGAAAATCGAGATTTTATGTCACTAACCAACATAGAAATTATTTATATCTAATTACGTTTTACAGAAGTAGGTTTTAGTTTCTGATAGTAGATTGGAATAACATTTAGTATTCAATCAGACTTTTTTAAAACAGTCTTCGCAATATTTAAATCTAAAAAAGCGAAACATGCTCAAAAACTTTAATAACTAGCGGAAGAAGGGAAATATGTGCATGATATTAGTCTTAGTGGTTTATTGAAAAAAGAAAGCAGTGTGTTTGTGCTTACAGATTTCATGAAGATTAGTCAAGGTTTTAAAGTAAAAGTATGGAATTCAAGATCATGTGTGTTCAGTTTTAAATATTGCATTGGATTGAATCAAGATTTCACCCTGTCTAATATTACGGAGCTTTTTTATATTGCTTACTTATATGATACTTACTTATCTTATCTTTTACTTATCTGTTCTTTGAATCTGAATTAGCTTTATTGTTATTTAGGGATGTATCCAGTTATTGAGGGGATGCCAGAAATTTTGAAATCGGAGAGCAGTCTTGCATTTTTCATTTGTTCAAAATCAGGATATGGTCAGTGCGCTACTCAACTTATTAACTTCCTGGCATTTTTGCAGCATGATTTTCTAAAAAAATGGAAATCTTCAGATAGTTTGAAATTAATTGCACACAACACTGTTGATCTGATGAATGTGAGCCATGCTGATGTGATAAATTACAAACGAGAAAGAGATCTCAGTCCCCTCATCTATGATTATTCCGAATACATACGGACAGCTGATGGTGGTGTCATAGTCAGTTATGATTTCAATAGCATCGAGAAACGCCTGGTGGAAAAGCTTTTCTACGGCGCGTCTTTAATTGATATTAACATTCAATATCTCGTATATCATGACGATGTCAAAGCATCCAAAAGTTTCAATTTCTTCACAAAGAGTGTGCAACAGGTACAAGCTTATAGTAACATGCCTCATGCATATCTTATTCTGTATCCTTAACATGGGTATCATAAGTTACAAAAATATGCTACCAGTTTGGATAATATTACTAGATCTAGTCCCATTTACACAAATCCCGAGCGGGAAAAATCGTACGGGATAAGCCGCGATTCGAAAAAGGGATAAGTGGATTTTGCAAAGTCACGTGATTTTCTCCACTCACAGCTAGCATATACCGCAGCGTATTTGGTGCGGCGGCATTTCTTTAATCTCTTGCTCCGCTCAATTGTATCTTGGATCGAAAATCTGAACTTTCAGGGGGACATGAAAGATATAGTAAGAGTTGTAATTTCAGAAATAGCCGAAATGATAAAGGTAGGTTTCAGGCGAGACATAAACTTTGCCTCGAAATAACATTCTATAGCTACCTGCAATGTTGCAAATCTGATGTTGTTGTAAGTACTTTCTACAATTTTGAATACACAAATTTTTTAAAAACCTATTTTCAAGTATAGAACTTAAATGAAGTAACCAAAAACGAAATAAACTTCCGCAATGAGGAAAATATGAAAATATATTTTGCCATGAATATAATTTGAGAGGAAGCATATTGCAAACCTCTTCATCATTATTTTATATACAAATTTATTTGTACTCAAAGATTTTTGCAAAACACAAGCCGTAAATATGATCAACTTGATTTTCCGTCAATTCCTTAAATTTCTGTTTCCCTCATATCTGTTTCCTCAATTCCTCAAAACAAATTTCCTCGGAAACTTTTGGAGACGGATTTACAAAATATACAATTGTCAAACTAGCTCTGGAGCTTCGTTGCTGAAATAATGATTTTATGAAAATCTGGAAATTTGAGAATCTGAAAATCAACGAAATTTTGGATACCACACTGCATATAATTCAAAATAATTTATATATATAATGGCATGAACCACCTTGCTTCATTAAAATTCTATCTAACAGAACTTAATATAACAGGCGGTCAACACTCAATGACTACCAAAAATATTTGGATTTGTTTTAAATGATCAAACTATAACATGAATATTCTTATTCTTCAATATTTTTTCAGGGAAGTTTTCACTTTGAAGAAGTTTATAACCGTAAAAACTGAAATTGTTATTTTAAGCTTTGATCTAGTAAAGAGTGAGATTAATCCTAGGGGTAGGGTGGAGGGCGGACGTCTATTTTTTTGAGAAAAGTTTTTCAACAAAAAAAAATTCCCTTGATAATGTGTCCTCACTTTCATACTTTCCTTTTCCAATCAACAAAAAAGCTATTTAAAAAATCCAAACGATGTATCTTAAATATGGTTATACTAAATTTTAGTATATTAAAGTGGTTTGTAATTTATGAACAGCACACATACACTGTTTTCCTCAAAAATCAAACTTTCTTCCCCCCAAGTTGTAATATGGCAAATCTTTTTCATGTTAACGATCCTATGTCAAGAGACTATCAGGCATACCCACTAACAAAATGGTTATATAAATTAAGGAAGGCTTATATACAAAATAAACAAAATTACAAACAAATTTCAGAGGATTTAATTTTGTTTCAAAAATGTTTGAAACTTAATTTTCTTGTAAATGCAGCCTTGCATAAAAAATTGAAAACTCCAATTGTGATATTTTTGTTTGTTTAATTTTGTCGATTGATTGTCATAAAAGAGCACTGCAAATAAATTGTGATGCAATTAAGATTTAGATTTATGTTAACATTTAGAATATATATAGAGAAAAAAGTGCAAACCATCTTCATTTCTTTGTTTCTTATAACTTTGAGACATTTGAGACATACTCGAAAGTTATTCAACATCCACTTTTATCTCATTCTACACAAGGTTAGTCTCACATTTAGGACATAATTATAGAATGAAAGAGGTAATAATAAAAGAATAAATGGTTCCTGTACATGATGATGGCTATTGATCATGTTGTTTCTCCTGCCAATCACACTGATCAAAATATGTATTTCTCCAACCATATTTACACTTGAGTGTCCTGGCAGTTCTTGATGAACACTGGCAGCATATATACTTGTAGCTAGTTGCTGTTATATTAAATACATAGCTAGAACCAGTATAATTTATTACAAGCTAGCTAGCTAAAAAGGCCTGACTACAAAAACGACAAGGCCTGACTGAAAAAAACTACCAGAAGAAGCTACCAGAAGAAAATCTTTTAGCTGAGCAAAGAATACTGGTAGCTACCAATAAGTCAAAAGACTGTCGTTAAAAATATAATCTTGAATAGTATCCACGATCTTTGTTTTGTCTGTCTATGAAAAATAACAAACCAGTGAAAAATATTTTTTTTTACAGTAGCTGCCGGTTGAAAAAACTGACCACGATGAGTGCCTTATAATTTTTTTTGATTTATACGAATACGATTTATATTTATGCCCCCGTCAAAATTATTATACGCTTCTGAGTTTTTGCCACCTGTAATTTCAATATCCACTAGTCCGATTTCCGCACAGTAAAAAAAATCGCGTACGTAAAAATAATTCGATTCCCGAAATAGGAAATTGGACTAGGTTTGTAGTCTAGGGTAATATTTAATTAAGAAAAGGTTCGCTTGTTGTTTCTTTGTTCATTATAGAACTCTAAGTATAGTGAAACTATTGAAATATTAAGGGGAAATGATCATTCTGCTTTATTTTAGATTTGTTAACATTTGCTTGCATTCAACCATAGGAAAATATTCCAAGTAGAGACGTTGATCAAATATGTCAAGAACTTCGTAACAATTTGGATTTAGAGCATGCGTTGAAAGCTATTGAAATTTCTATTGCATTTCTTTCTGTTACCCATGGTGATGGAGAAATGCTGTACGCTGAGTTTGTCGAAAACTTACTCCGTATGGAAGCTAATGTGTACATCAAGAGTAACAGGGTAAGCATTAATTCATGCGTTTCGGAAGCAATCATTTTCATTGGCCAAAATGCCTTTCTCATAACGTCATAAATTGTTTTTATAGTTGAGAAGGATTCAATTGAAGCATTTGACATCAGCTTGGTTATCTTTAACTGTGGAGAATTGCTTGAGGCTGCATCGAGCACAAATGGTCAGCATATTTTTGGGGAAAATATCGTCTTTGTAGTGGTTGAATTAGCACTTAGTCATTTTTTTTTCACTGCTAAGAATTTTACGTTTTTTGTTTTTGTTACCCATGAAAACATGAATGGAGAAACGAGGGTAAACTCGTTTTATTACTTGCAGTCATTTTATGATATTTGTACATTATTGGATTTTTATTTTAAGTAGTTTCTCACCAGACCATAAAACAATATGCAAATGCGTTTCGAGTTCTTTGAAAAAATTTTTGAGCTGAAGCGACTCAAAATCATGAAAAATCCATTTTTACTTTCTGAAAAGTAAACGGTCGAAACAAGCCCTTGGAACAAAGAGTCAATGTCATTTTTTCTATTAAATTTCATTGCAGCCACCTTTTGAAATTCACGAGGCTTGCACTGTTGATATGGATGAGAAAGTTGAAGCTGAAAAATATTTCCATCACGAGAATATCAAACCAATGATTGATCTGCTCACTGAGTTCATCATTTTCAAAATTGATCCTTCAAAATCAAAAGAATCATTGGAATCATCGGAATCACCAGAATCACCCAAAGTGAATATCAAGTAAGTTGCTTGTCGATCATTTTTAATACTAGTGCCTTTTTCTGCTGCCACTCTGAATTTACATGTTTAACGAGATGTTTGTGAGATTTTCATTAATTTTTAATTTCTTTATTGACGAAGCCCAAAGGTTTGTAATATTGTCACTGCTGCAAGAAAACAATGCTAATAGAACAGGTTAATGCTTAACTTTAATTCCAATTTTTCCATGGCTTACAACTAACAAGGAGTTATTATGAAGCGGAGAGTGTACATGCTAGAAACGAGCTATGTTATTTAATGTTTCTCCTGCAACAACGTCTCCCATAGCAGCATTTTATTTTTGATGCTTCTAGCAAAGGAATTTCGCAATATCTAACGAGAGTTGTTAGCATGATTTATTGCGTCAGTTCATAAATTATGATCACGGCCAATAGAAAAAGTTAATTTGTGTGCATAGTTACGCAAACTTTTAACTAAATGACTGAAAAAATAAAAGGGTTCCTGATTTTAAATATGCGCTTTAAACATTGGAAAATGTAAAATCTTTCTCAAAATATATTATTTTTCAATATAACCTTCAAAGTTTTTTCAAAAACCGACGTTATGTTAAAAGTACTATTGTCTTATTTTCTATGAAAGTTTGAATATCTCAAAACTTGTTTTTGTATAAATTTTGAAAACTGTCCAAGGGGAATAGAAAATTGCCCTTTCGTGTGAAAATGTAGACTATGTCACCCAATAATGCATTAAACATGAGGTCACCCTGTAGTTTTCTTAATTATTTGCTGCATACATTTATAACGAACATAGAGTCACTATTAATTCACAGTAATTACTTATAACAAAAAGAATTCAAAAGACGTTCACACCTCAACACAAATAGACTATACAGTGCTCTATCTAGCGAAGCTATAATATATCCTTGCAACTAATAACTGTATAGCTGAAGAGTAGGACCGTAGACAATCGAACAAAAAGAATCCGTGTGAAGAATCAAGTTTAAAATTTTATTATTATTAACAAATAATTCGAAGGATTAAAAAGTCTATTATTTTTTGTAACTGTGATGTCTCCTAATCTTCAAGAAGCCCTTGAAGATTCATATTTACTTTTTTGAAAAGTTCTAGAAGTTTTTTTCATTATGTAAGTTTCATCTAAGTTTTTATATAAGTTTTATCTAAGTTTCATCTCGGTTGATTTGTTGTTTACGGTTGTAAGAGGTGGTGTAATTCTTACTAAAACTATACTGTCTCTATTATCCTCCCTCTCTACAACAAAATTAAGAAGAGAATCAGATTTTTACCGCGTTGAATTGGCTTATTTAATATTAAAAAAAAAAAAAAAAAATAAAGCCTAAAGGTGCATTCCTGCCGACATTTTTATTGCAGAATTCGATAGAGTTCATTATTGTGGTCACACACTGAAAATCCGGTTGTAGAGTTATGGACATTCAAAGTTGTCATTAGGGCCTTTTTTGTTTGTTTATATTTGTGAATGAATGAACTTTCTTTGTTTTTTCTCCTTTTTTGGAAAGATCAAATGACTCTGTCTCGACACATAGTGCGTATTTTTTAATGAAATTTTCAGAGTAAGTACATATTGTGGACGTGTCAGAACTCCAGCTTCCACGTTCAAGAATGATGTATTTGCGAGGCAACGCCTCTCATATAAGAGTGACTCGCTTATTCAAA
>JANSTP010237658.1:0-11272 GCA_025330745.1 Cladonema radiatum | reverse complement strand
TGCAGCCTTGATCCTCCGTCTTTGGCCCGTTTACCATGATGATTTTGAAATCTGAATGGTTGGGGAACGTTTTGGTAGCAATAGCAATTTTTCTAGTTTCAGGTGGTACTTACGGCCATTTTTGACCTGGTCTAATCTTCTTCGAACTGCACCTTCTATCTGCGCTCTTTTAATCAGGGGCGGATCTAGACTGAGTCAGCTGCTTCATTGGACTAGGTTGATTTTTTCTAAAATTTGCTAAAGTATCAATCAAGAAATTTCAATAGATAAAAATCTAACAATCTACACGATTTGCTTCAGTTAAATTACTCAGCGGCAGGGAGACACTTTCACCATCACTCAGCCCGCGAGTGGAATTGCAAACCTAGTTTCTAGTCTACTCTATTCTGCAAGTTTTGTTTCATGGCATTTGTACACCCCTAAAAAATCCTTGGCTAAAGTGGGATAGAGTTTGATCGGTTTCCCGTACTTAAGGAGATCCCTATTCATTCAATTCGTCCTTTGATTGGTTTGTCGCAAATTAGCAGAACCCTTCATGTAGCGCTCAGAACCTGATTGGTTTGCAACAGTTGGATAGCTAATCTGATTGGTTTGCGACAGTTGAGCAGCATTTAGCCGCACTTGGATAGACATTTTGATTGGTTTGCAACAGTTGTCCGTGGGTCTTACACGGATGAAGCACTTCCTAGACTTTTCGAAGAATCATAATATGTTTTTCCTTTTGAAGTGCAGCCGAGTGCAGCACGACGAAGGGGATGTCCACCATCTTGAAGATTTCGAAAGTACTAAGTTTAAAGAAACCATTTGGTGCACTCAGTCATGTTTATTAAAGATCCCCTGTGATCTATCAAAGATCTACAAGATCGCTGTGCTTCTAAAGATAGATTAGGGATCAGGGATTACTATTTAGCTACATGGTAGATACGTGCTATTTCAGGTATGCACACATACTTCCCTTTTTTAGTTCCTTTTATTATTTTTGTACTGTAGATAGACTAGATTCGTTGCAACAGGAAGATATTGGATTAACATGTTAGAGACTACCAACAGGAGAAAATTAAAGCTTTTAAGTCTCTATCTAAGACTTTTCTAGACTCTATCTGTCTGCTGATCTCAGTAAATTAAGAAACATCATCTATATACAAAGCTAACAAGAAATCTATGACCTCTGAGCTCTGAAGAAAGTGTTGTTTACGATAGGGCTTCAAAACGTTTTGCAGTAGTTAGTACGTTTGTAGGCTTATAGACAATTTTCTGCAAAATTCAACGTTTAGCTACATTTTATCGATTACGTAGGTAGCTAATCTTTCTTCTGACAAGCAAAAAGATGCGGACTCTCAATGGGAAAAAAAAGGCTTGTAAGAATTTATATCCAAGGAATTGATTACTAAACCAGGATTTTGTCAGTTTTTAAATTATTATGTATTATATATGAAAGCTAGAATTTTTCCTCACGCAGATATATATATAAAAAAAATTTCAACTACTTTTCCAGAGTCTGCATTTTTTTGCCTGTCAGGTTTTTTGAACGATCAGGTTTGCGCATGCACATTAAAATGTTCTGATTTGTTTGGAAAGTGTTCTAGTAAATACGAAGGAAGAATAAGTGAGTTTTTCGTGGGGAAAAATCAACCGTTTGAAAATTTAGGCGTTTAGTTTGAGACAAGTTCCTTAGATAGATTTACTTCTTAATATTCTGTTCTACATTTTATTATTCATTATTTTATTTTGTGCTGTATTATTCTTCTAACTTTTTGTCTTGTTCAGCGAATGTCACATTGGATTTAATTTTTCTGTATCTTTCTGATTTATGCCAAGATTCAGTTTGGATTTCATGCTTTGTTCGATATTAATGAATTTTATATTCTTGCCAATTTCTCTTTACAGATAATGGGTAATGTCATAATTTTAAATGTCAATAGCTTCTATTTCATGAGGGTACTTGTACAAAAGAAAAAGATCATGCTTATAGTTGCCCTTCATTCTATTTACCAAACTTTATAAAAGAAATCACAAATCAACTGTAAATGTTATTATATACCCAATCAATATCTTGTAAGGTACACTAGCTAAAGGAGATATTTTCTACTTTTCACACATGAATGTTATCTGAATCTTTTTTTCTTTTCCACACTTTTAATTTCTTTCTCTTTTGCTAATTCTCAGATAATGAGTTATACTAGCCAGGATTAATATGAAATAAATTTAAAGAAAGAAATTTCAATTAAAATCTCAATTTATTATTTCAATTTAGAATCTAGTAACAGACCCCTTAGTTTGGTAAATATGTTAGTCTAGTAAATACAAAACTGTTACAAAAACATGTCATTAACTTTGGCACAAAAAAGAATTTGCGCATTGTGCTTTACATTCTATATCATAAATAATATACCCTAGGGGAGGGATCTTCCTAAAATTTGTGATGTATTTAGAATTTAGTGCTTCGAAATTTTTGACTAATTTATTAGGCTCTTCATTATTAAAAAATGTGCTTTTTCTGTGTTTGCAGACAAATTTATCAGTTAGTTTTGTTTATGCAGCCTATTCTGAGTATGTTTGAATATATAGCTTTAGATCTAGTCAAATTTATTTGCCCATTTTATTTTTGTTTAAGGTGTCTGCATTTTTACATTCCATTTAGTTTCTTAAACTAAATATTTTTTAATAGACTCACCAGGCTAAAGTCCCTGAGAAACTTGATTTTTTATGTTGTAGTCTATGAAAAGCTATTGAGTTTTTTCACAAAATCAAAAGGCTGTTCATATTTGAGATATCAATGTTGATTTTTTGATATTGTTATCTTTTACATGCTGACGAGTTGCGAAACAGCAATTTTATTTGAAGTCAAGAACAATCAAAGTTATTTTCTATTTTCAGATTATGACCAACTTCCTCTTTCCTGGAATCAAATACAATGGTTTGGTGTGGCATGGCCGTTAGTGTATAGGTGAAAAAGGTATGGTTTTATATTTCAGTTATTTTATACTCGTTTCTTGAAGTAGAAATTATTATTAAGAGCTAGACTATAAAAGATTCTGTTTGATAGATACTTTGAAAAGATCCCATTGGGCTTACATTAATCTCTATTTCTGGCTCTACGTTTTCACCCCAGCAGGATTTTAGCAAAATGCTTTCCATAACTGAATACATAACGTAGTCTGCTTGTTTGAATCTAGACCGAATTGCGTTAATTACGAAATCATATGCTTCTAAATAATGACGCTTATACATTTCTTTTGGACTTGCCGGATGGTATTCCGAAGATCCGCTACTAATCTTTTGTGGGAACTTTCTTTTTTGTGGTAACTTTGGAGAATTGACATTAACAATTTCTGCTTGCTCTATCAGTTTGCTCCAAAATTCTTCATAAGCTTCGTCAGTTCTTTGCTTTTTCAAGCTTTCAATACCAATTTTTGCAATTCATTGAGCCTCAGCTGCTGATAGAGTCCGCTCTTGTAGGCTCTTACTTAAATTATATGTTTCTTGCAAGAGAAGAGGACCTAAATGACAGCCATAGAAAAGTTGGAACTCCGACATACATGCTTTAGCTCCGTTGACCCTACCTTTCATTTCAGTATTTCTCAGTATACTTAATGACCATTCCCAAAGCTCAAAAAGTTCATTATAATTGTCGATATAATTGCGAACATTTGGGTCTTCGTTTCCAGAATTCAGCCTAATTTCCTTCAAATGTGTTTCTCTTTGAGGTGAATCTTTCACCAGCTTAGAAATTTCTGTTGCCGTATTGAATGTGTTTTTAAGGGTTTCCACCTGGCAGCACGCATCTTTAACAGCAAGGTTAAGAAGGTGACCATAGCAATGAGTATAAAAGCACTTTTTGTTTTCTGCTTTAAATGTAGCTGCAACTCCGCTTTTGCTTCCTGACATTACGTTTGCACCATCGTAACATTGCCCTCGACAGTTCTGTATGTTCAAGGATAGTGTTTCCAATGATTTCTTAAACAGGATAAAAATTAGACAGTAATTTATATCAGATACAATTTTGAATAATTTTAGAAACCAAATTTAATATTTTTCTATAAGAAACAATACACGGTTAAGGCCAAAAGGAGAGTGAGTTAAAAAGATGCGAAAAATAAAATCTTGTTAATTGCTAGTGACAATTTCCATACCCGAATCACAGCTACTATTTGTTCTGCTGATGCTCTAGCGACAGGATACATTCCAATTAAATCCTCATGAATATCAAATTGGCTATCTACATATCGCAAGCATATTACCACTTGCTCTTTATTTGCCACGTCTGCTGTTTCATCCGCCAATATTGTGAAAAATCGAGATTTTGTTATGTCTTCGGATAATTGTCGTACTATTTGAGCTGAGAAAATCTGTAAAACAAACTACCAAGCATAAAATGTTTTTAATATCTAATTTTTATAAACCTTAAATAGTTACCGTATTTAATAATCAACATTTTTATGTCTATGTAGCAACAATTAACTTTTTAACAACATGTAGAACCAAAGGTTTTGTACCTCAATTATTTCATTCTGTATTTTTGGTGATGTGTAATTGTACTTGTTATTTTGTATCCAATCCATCAACGTTAGCGCGTCCTCGTTGCGTAACTTTAATAACTGTACGAAATTCGAGTTTTCTTCTAAGCTGTTTTCGTTGTTCCAATTGCCTCTGAGTGCCAAACCTTGACGTGCTAAAAAATCATCAAGAGGAAGCTAGAAAATAAAGCAGCTGCAAACAGATCATTAATACACCTATTCGAAAGTGGTGTGTAAAGAAATAGCTAAAAACGATTATGATAATAACAAGAAATCGAATACATGAAAATATTTTCAGCAACATCTTTCTATTGATTTGTCTTTCCTTAGCTAATAATGAGGACGTCCCAGACTGAAGTTTTACGGGGAAAATAATATTCTTTGGTTGATGTGGTTCATCAAAGGTTTCAACAGAGCTGCAAGAGGTAGTGAAAAACAAACAGAATTTGAAAATGTTTTTTAGATTATCACATGATGAAAATAAATTCTTATTAATGCCTACATAAATTCAACATGCCTACATAAATTCAACATGATTTTCACTTTCTGAATATGTTTCACAGATTACTCTTTGATCATTTGTATTGGAAGCTTCACTAAACAAAAATATCAGTGTTACTATAGTGAGGTAAGGTTTAAAACTGATATAACATATTTCATACTTCTTTCATATTTCATATGTCTTACCTGTTAGAATTGCTTGATTGTTTAGCAGCAGAAGATTCATCGACATTTTTTAGAAAGGCAAATAATGATGTTTGTTTTTTTCTACTCATGATTTATCAAAGTAAATGATCATTTTTGCTTAATTTTCCAATAAAAATCCAGAGACTCTTCCAACGTTGCTTTTTCTTCGCTACCAGTATGTCTTGGGTTTAGAAGAATTAATAAAAAAGCACGGAAAACTAGTGACAAAGTTTCACCTAAGTCAACTGATTTCCATACAAATAATGATTTGGAACAAAGGAAGAAACCTTAGTAAGTTTCAGATTTGGACTTCCTCTTTTCACATTCAATTTTTAGTAACTAAATTCGGAAATAAATTTTGCTGATTTTCGCTTTGCAGTTTATTTAAATGTCCACAATCACTGCCAAGAAAGGAGCTAATAGTTAAAGGAAATATATCTTCTCTCTGGCACCTATTAGTGCATTGATACAGAAAAAAGGGAAATGTTTAACTTCAGAAGATTCTGTTAACTTCAAATGCAAACTTTTTCTATTCATATAAGTTAGAGGGAGTATATTGACACTAGAAATTGAGGAAAGTACTGGCGCCATTAATACTTGTAAGACGCTATATCTATGTAGCTTCACAACTTGAACTCTTAAAATAATGAGTTATATTCTTGTTAGGAAAAAGTTTTGGGGGGGCTGAGCCCCCCTCCCCCCCTTCAGGTACGGCCCTGAAGTGTGGCGCTTTTTGAATAATCTCAGGTGCAACATCAATGAAAGATATTCAATTTGAACATATAACTTTTAAATACTTGAACAGAACTCTGATTAAGATTTCTACTGACATCTATCCTGTGTGTTGTCTATCTCTTGAGACTTTCCCTCAATCAGGATTGAAATTCTACATTTTAAGTTTTTGAAGGGAGAATTATATTCAATATTTTCTTTTTTCAAACTTGGATTTATGAAAATAATTCTGATAATTTTACAACACATTCTGTTGACAAACTTTTTAAGACAATAAAAAAATCGTCATCAGGTATTCCCTGGTTGTTGTATAAAAAGGTGTAGATGAAACTAACTAAACTAACAAAAATCAATGCCGAAAGCTTAGTTGAGTGCAGTAAAAACAGCACAGAATCTAAATCTAGAAAAATAACATTTTTTCACACCACCAGCTCATTCAGGTTTATTGATATGAATCCTGACTCATTATTTGGTTGCTGTCTTTGAACATTCATAAATATTGCTATCATATACATAAACTTAGAAGAAAAGAAAAAGGAAGTACCCACCAACTGAGCGACTTGATTTTACATTTGATTTTATATGATTTTACAAGAAGTCTTGTGTTTACATTTTTTATCGCTAGCTACCATTTTTTTAAACAAAATATTTTCTTTTAGCATTAATAATCAAAACACAGAATTCATTTCGATTAGCCAATCAAAAAATAGAAGAGACTTTGATTGTTTTCTCAGCCAGTCAGCAACAAAAGAATTTCCACTTTCGTAAACCCCCTGACAATAATGGCGTAACCTTAATTTCTTAGATGATTCCTTTACAATCTCGAAATGTGGCAATATGTTCTAGTCGTTTACTCGCTTCCCGTCCTTATTTGACATCCGTAATAAACGACTAATCTAGTCTAAGGTAATTACAATTAAAATTTGAAATGAGTAGAACTAAATAGAACTAGAATAAAGTAAATAGAACTTTTGCTTGTATTTTGACTTGTTGTTTTTACTATGTCTATATATAATTTGCGTAATGTGAGATTCAAATACGGTCATGCGATTTCCTTATTTGGAAAGCGAAAGTGAAATAGAAGATTTTTATTGGTTCAAAACTCTTTAAAAAGAAAAACCAGTCAGAAAACGTCAAATTTTTTGGAGTGAAACCAATCTAATGTTCCTAACGTTTCCCGTAAAATCTTTTCATATTATCGAAAACAGCGAATAAATGCGATGGGGCAAATTTTCTATTAACTTCAACTATACTTTCTCTTTACTGATGAAACCTGGAACACATATACTCCAAATACTTTTAAATTTTTAAGGTTGGTTGCCGTGGGAACAACCTATAACTTCATTGAAAGGTTAGTTTCCAAATTTTTATGACTTCATCTTTATTTTGTCTTTAGTAACCAAACTTGGTACACATATACTCCAAATGATTCTGAATATCATAAGTCCAATTTTGACGGTTGGTTGCCATGGCGACGGCCTATATGTCATAAAGGCTCATTTTTTTTATTTTTTTATAACTTTACCTGTAGGCATAGGTATAGGGTCGCGTAGCGATCTTGGACTGCGTTAGCAGGCCAGTTAGACGCTTCAGCGTCGTGCCACGCTTTGAGAGATGGGAATATTATTTTCACCTGCTAATTTTGCAGTAATCTATGCTATAAATGAAGTAACTATTTTATTAATAAACTTGATAACAAAACCAATACCTTGCTTTTGCCAACCATACTGAGTAAAGTTATTCTAAAACATGTGTTTGAGATTTTACACCTTTGATTTATCTGTATAAGATCGCGCAGCCATCTGGGACTGCGTTAGCAGGCTAATACGACGCTTCAGCGTCGTGCGACGCTGCATGCAGCTAGTATATATTAAAAGCGTGGTGTAACGCTCTTTTTATGGAAGAAAGCACTCCTTATTTGGAAAGCAAAAGTGAAATAAAAGACGTCATTGGTTTAAAACTCTTCAAAAAGAAAACTAACCAGAAAATATCAAAAATTTTTGCAGTAAAACTATTCTAATGTTCCTAACGTTTCCCGTTTAAAATCTTTTCATATAGAAATCAGCGAATAAAAGCGATGAGGTAAATTTTCTATAACTTCAACTATAATTTCTATTTACTCACGAAACTTGGTACACATATACTCAAAATACTTCTGAAGATTTTTAGGCCAGCTTTTACGGTTGGTTGCCGTGGGAACAACCTACAACTTCATTGAAAGGTGTGTTTCCAAAATTTTTATAACTTCACCTTTATTTTGCCTTTAGTAACCAAACTTGGTACAAATATACCCCAAAAGATCCTGAATATTTTAAGGCCAATTATGACGGTTGGTTACCATGGCGACGACCTACTATGTCATAAAAGCTTAATTTTTTATTTTTTTATAACTTTACCTATAGGTGTAGGATCGGGTAGCGATCTGGGACTGCGTTAGCAGGCCAATTCGTCGCATCAGCGTCGTGTTACGCTTTGAGAGAGGGGTATATTATTTTTACCTTTAATATTGCAATAGTCTATGCTATAAGTGCAGTAACTATTTTATTAAGAAACTTGATAACAAAACCAATACTTTACTTTTGCCGACCATACTTAGTAAAGTTATTCTAAAACATGTGTTTGAGAATTTACAGCTCTGATTTATCAGTATAGGATCGCACAGGCATCTGAGACTGCGTTAGCAGGCCAATACGACGCTTTAGCGTCGTGCAAAGCCGCGTGCAGCTAGTTTACTAATAAACACAGAACGAAATTGTTACCAGTAAGAAAAGAAAAAAAAGCCCATGAGTTCAATAATTTTCTTTTTTATGCAGGACCCAAACCAGCTGGAAAGATTCTCAATACTAATACAAACCTTGACCATATCCTTAAAAAGAGTTTGCCATTTATTGAAAAGAAAAATTTGCTTTTTGAAGAATTTGAAGAGGCCTTTAAAACTCTGAAGAGAAACAAAGCATCCATGGCTGACGATTTAAGCAGCAACAAAATTATTGAAACTTATCACTTAACAAAAAACATTCCCTTTAAAATTTGTAGAGATTCGGTAAATTACGGAATATCCCCAGATCAAACAAAAATTGCAAAAGTCACTCCAGTTTTTAAGAGTGGTGACAAACGTGACGTGTCTAAACATACAAATTTCTGCACTACCTGTGTTTTCTAAGTTGGATATGTCTGTAGTATGATATGTCCCTGTCAAAAAAAAGAAAAGAAAATAAACGAAAAAAGAAAATATAAATCAACATGAACTATAAAAAATAAACATATAAATACCTAAATTAAAAAGCAGAAACAAATAAAAAAAACACAAAAAATTAAATATTTTTGATTTTATCATAATGTATATACAACTAGAATAGAGTACAATGTGGAGGGAAGTAAATGAAATTAGGCTCCATATTGACTGAAGAAACTTTTTTTTATTATTATTTGATAGCAAGGCCCGTAGCAGAAGGGGGCGGCAGGTGGGACTTTGCCCCCCCAAACATTTTGCCAAGTAAAATAGTTTTTATATCTTGACAATAGCATGAGGATACTCAAAAAAGCTTCAAAATTCCTTCGAGTAATACTTTATTCTACTCTGTATTGGCTCTACTCATAGGGAAAGTGACTAGTCATATACTCTTTTTAGCCTTCATATATCATCAATTGCTTACAATTGGATATTCGAATAAAAATGCTTTAGATGCATTTTCAAAACGTTTTAACAGTAAATTTGACATTATAAATATTGATCATTGACACCTAAAAAATGGTTTCAATTACTGAAAGTAACACTAATTGAGAGTTCAATTAATTCGGCTAAAATCAAGAATGTTTGTTCAACCTATCAATTAGCATACTATCGATTTCAATACAAATTTTTCAATACAAGTTTTTGTAAGGGTAACCATAGTTCTCTTATTTTTCGAAAATGCGCTTTTATTCGACAATAATAAAATAATGTGATTCCATTAATTTTGTCTTCTAAATTAGCGTTCAAAGCTGTTATAGAGCGTCTAAATTCCAAAATTTTCTTGGTCGCCCAACCATGGTGGGCAACATATTGAGCCCCCACCACCTTCACTTTCCAATTTGCGTCGCCTGCCCTGTATTGCTACAATTTGGGTGTTGCAATTGCGTTCCATCGTACTTCAAACTAAACCAGTACTTCTAAGATATAAGTTACAAAAATAACTTTTTTCTCGTATACCAACGTACAATAAAAAGTCAATCCGATGTTCCGACAGTTGATATAGATATCACCTTCCTTCCCTTTAGTTGATGAATAAGGTAGTTGTAATTAATAGTTTTCACTCTAACAACTCAAAATCTGATCACCAATTTCACTTCTTGAAAAACCCTGAAACAGCCATTTTAGAGGTTTTAAAATGCAAAATTTTCTTCCCCGCCCAACCATGTTGGGCGGTTTTTTTATTGTACATCTAGCCCCCCCCCAAACAAAAACAGTCTGCTACGGGCCTGTAGCATCTGATCTTGAACCTTTTGTTAAATCTGAAGTCAGATTTCTTTGAAAAAAATTCCAGCTAATTGCAGATTGAAATTTGATAGAATAATGGCCATAGTTATCAGTTTGAACCATATCATATGCGAAGCCTCTTGTGAAGTGACAATGAATTTCCGATACTTTTTTAAAACTATTGTTAAAAACAATTGGACAATTTTCTTCGAGACTGTCTTTAGCAAATATAGCATTTTTCAACTTTAGAAAACCCCTGAACTTAAGAATTTTATTACTAGAATAAAGAGCATCAACTATATCTTTGTTTCTCTCAAAAATGATCAATAAAATAGCCTTGTCTTGAAGTTCTTGCATCTTTTTTATCAAAGGGGGTTCCTTTTGATCCCAAATTTCTAACCCATATACAAGATAACAGTTAAAAACAGAAAAGTAAATTGACCTGAGTAAGTGTCTGGGAACATAATATCTAACTTTTGCTAATAAACCTAATCCTCTTTGCAACTTTGGAACAAGAGAGGTCACGATTCACTAATATATTAACAACCTTAAGAGACTTACTAACTTTGAGCATTATAGTATCATCAGCAAAGAGAAGCAAATCACAATCTTCAGCTGCATGATATATATCATTTATATAAATGATAAAAAGAAGGGGACCTAAGGTATAACCTTGAGGTACCCCCATAAAATACTGATTTCAAAACTGATAATACATTTTCAAGAAGAACAGACTGATTTCTGCCAGTGATAAAAGAACGAAACCACTGCTTTTAGACTCCTCTTATTCCACAGGAAAAATTTCCTGAACCCCATTTTCTGAAAAATGGGAATTTTATGTATTTTCCCATTCAAAACCCAACGATGGGAATTCGAA
>JANSTP010237547.1:0-11274 GCA_025330745.1 Cladonema radiatum | reverse complement strand
CGATAAAAATTATGAAAGTATTTATGAAAAACTATACCAATTATTTTTGGAAATGTATAACAATCAACTTTTGGAATTGAAACCGCAAAATCTAAAAGCAAAATTGGAAAAAATAGATATGATTCCAAGTTGGGTTTTCAAACAAATTGAAATTGATTTGGCAAACTTTGGATATGTGTTTGACAATGAAAGCAAGCATAAAGGTTTGAACCTTGATTCCTACTCACAGTTTTTGGTTGCAATAAAACCCCATGATTGAACTCTATGTATTCCTTGTGTATTATATTTATACACTAAATATTTCTAATATTTTGCTGAATCATTTGTCAACAAGCAATTAATAAACTATTGCATCTTTTAATAATTCCAAAGGAAAAGTACAAAGCATGTATAAATTTTTGAGCTTTTCAATTTTTTTTACATGACCAAGCCAGAAAAGCTTTTTGACTTTTACATATAGCCTGCCTTGTCAGATGGAAAATGATAAGAGCCATGAAAACAGTAAACCAAATTAATATTTACAAAATTCCTGACCAATATTCAACGTCAAAAAGTTGGCAATATTTTTGTGACAAATTAGAAAGCGCATCAGAAAGAGAGTTATTGTGATATCCCAGCATATCTATGAATTTTCCTGGCATTAGTTTTTGTACTAAGTTATTCAAATCGCAGTAACTTGTTTGAATTCATCTGTTAACTCTGTCCAGCATTGGCTTTTTGAAATTGTTCAAGTTAGGGGGGGGGACAGATCCTCCCCCTTCCATATCTCCAGAACTAGTAGCCTTGACCAAGAGATTAATGGTGATAGAGCAACCTATCTTCATCTACACTTTGATATACTTACAAAATTTTTACTTCCCTCAAATTTGATGACCTTATCGTTTTTCGTGTGGACATTCAAATAATCTTTCCACCAAAATGTTGCTAGATAAATTTTATGAGATGTCGTAAAGTTTCATGGCATAATCATTTTTCATTTTAAAATGGTTAAATAAAAACTGGCGTGGGGAGGAGGGGAGGGACAAAATACCCCCACAGGCTGGATAGGGTTAATTAAGAAAATAAATTTGCAAACCAATACTAAATGAATGAATGATATTTTTGTGTTATACTCAAAACAATTTTGGTCAAAAATTGTCTAAAAATCCTTTTGAAGTGAGTAAATTCAGATGTTAGGTCTTGTTCTTTCTCTAAAACATATTAAAGCGTAGTACATTGGTTTTTCCAGACACTTTTTAACATAACTACAAGACAAGCCATAAGTTTGATTTGCCCCATTTTTTCTAAAGATTTATTATCAAAAATAATTGTATTAAAAAGCATTAAATAGTTTTTTAATAATGTCATCTTTGCAATATTACCTCTAACTTATTTTCCATATTATGTAAGAAAAAAACTATTAGAAAATTGGTATCAGCCATTTTGTTTCTTTACTTTAATAAAGGAAAAATTCCCATCAGTTTTACACCACATTTGAGAGTCTGATTACATTTTATTTGAAATTTGTTTTGAAAATTTGAAGGCAAGAAATTTAGATATTGCATTCTGTGTTCAACTCTGTGAAAATATGGTCACAACTTTTCATTAGCTTGACTCTATCTACATCTAAGTTACCTAAATCCCTCAAAACTTAACTATTCCTATCTGTTTACGTAATTTTGGGTTTATTTTCATTGTTTTCTAAGTCGAAATGTTAGTCTTGATTCACTGGTCACTATTATGTATATCTTGTCTAGCAGTATTTTTAGAATTGATTTTTTCGAAATATTGAATAAGACAATTTTTCACCTTAACAGAATTTTACAGATATCTGACCTATCCTCTGAACTGTAAATGGATCCATTTTTCCAAGGTAAAGGTAATAATAATACCCCCTTGAGTTTCAACTGAAAACTCATTGATTTTAACACATTTACAAAATGTATAATTGATATGCAAACAGTTGATGTGCAAGGAGAATTTAATTTTGTTACTGTACCTTGCATTTAGCTGATTATCCTGATAATTTTGAAAAATAAGTACTTTGAAAAAAACATTTTTTAACTGAAACCATTTACTTTGACACATCAAATTTTGAATGTGTCCATAAAAGCAAAACAAGGGGATCCATAACTTTCATTTTGTATATCAAACAGAAAATGAGCGCCACATTTTTGTTGGCATCAATAAATAGTCTCTTTTAATTGTTGAAAATTAAAGTATACAACATAAATTAGTTATAAATAACTTATTAGATCTATGTATTATTTTTCAGAAAAGAATCCAATATTTAAGAAAACGAGACCCAAATTTAGACAATTAATTTCAGATATCTATACTTTTGATCCCTCCTCTTGGCAGTGTGAAATAAAAATTTTTTCAGTTTGCTTTAATAACTTTGGCTCTTCATCACTTTCCTTGTAGGATATAAATTAAATAATTGTAGTACGCTAACGTGCAGACTTTATTTCTGAATTGATCAAAAAAATTTGAATGAATTTAAAGTTGAACTTTGCTCGAGCAAGGGAGAAAAGTGGCGGGCATTTTGTTGAAGAAACATTAGTGAGAAAATGTGACATAAAGATTCTTTGCATAAGAGTAAACCTTTATGTAGAGCTTTGTTAAAACTCTTCTTTTGAAAAAAATTTGAACAGAAAAGTAAATGATTAACTCTCTGTAGAAGCTTTTTAAAAAAAGCAATAATAAAATGTGACGTGGCATATGAAATATCTATTGTCAGGTTTTTTAAGTTTAATCAATTTCAAAGAAGACCTTTTATGTTAATAAATATGAATAACATGCTCATTAATATTTTATTGTTTTATTTAGCTAAGTAATGGAAGTTCCAAATGAAATTTATGGAAAACGATATGTTGTTAGAATGAGAATTTCTTTCTGTATTTTGGTCACAGTATCTTTAAAAACTAGTGATTTTTTTGTTCTTTAATTTATGTTGGCTACTATATGAAGTTCCTTTTTGTTTTTGTCATATTTTGTTTTTATAGATGAACAAAGGCATGGTCGAAAAATGATTGATTTGATAATTATATCGCATTCAAGTAGCAAACAATTAGTTGATGATTTCAATATAAAGAATTCAAAATTTATTGCTAGGTATGAAGAATGTTTAGAGAAAGATATTGAAGTATTTTATGGTGCTGACTGTCCAGAGATAATACGTATGGGAGATTGGGCTAAAATACATTGTCAAAGATATATAGAAAGATATTTTGGAAACGTTGATTTCTTTTCATTCAATTATGACACCGAAGATAAATTTGTGAAAGGCTTTGAAATATATATAAGAGAGTATAATCAACCAAGTTTTCTTTTAAAAAATTATAACATATATGAACATTTTTGTTTTTTAAAAATTGAAGACATTGTTTCCAATGATTGGTTGAGAGAACATCCAGAGTATCATGTGATTGATTACCTTGGATTCGAAGCAAGCAATAAAACAATTTATTTCATTAAAGTTTCGAATGGTAAGACTGTTGAAGAAACTAAAGGATATATTGATGCATGTGCAGAATTCACACAAATGTTTCTACTTCTTCATCAAAATGAATTGAAAGGAAAAATTGCTTGTCTTCTTTCTCTTGTTGTTGTTCCTGATGAAGAACAGAAAAAAGAAATTCATAAAGTGTGCACGAACTGTGAACCATTTCTCCTTACTTATAAAGAATTCTCAGAATTTGGGAAAGAAGTCACATCAAAAATCAAGAAAATCCTCAGGAAAAACAAAAAGGAGGTTTGGAAGCATTTAGAAAACGACAATTTGAAGGATTTTAAATTTCATTTAGGAAGTCTGTTTGGTTTTATGGCTACTAAAACTGGATCCCTTATTCCAAGTCTGAGCAGTGATGTTTCAGTACAGTTGGAAAATGTGAAAATTTTTCTTTATCCTCAACAACTGGTTTTGGCAAACACATGTAGAAAGCGTTTGCTAATAAGGGGATGTCATGGCTCCGGTAAAACTATTTTTGGTAGAATTAAACTTAGGCAACTTGCTCTTAATAATCCAAATGAATACATTTATTATGTGAATTGGGGAGCAGAGTCAGAATTCACTGAAGAAATGAAACAATATGTAAAGAGTATTAACAAACCCAAAAACATTATTTGCACTAGCAGGCAAGATTTACCACAAAGTGAATCATTATTTGATGCAATGAAGTGGATAAAATCAATGACTGAAAATAAAAATTCTAGTCTTTTAAATGTAAAGTCGAAAGTCCATACTATTTTTGATGAAGTCCCATTAAGTGAAATAAGTGAAGCTGAAACCTTATCTTTTTGTAATGTATTGAAAGATCCTTTATTTGAAAATTCTTGTTGCATGCTTATATGCCAAGCGATGATGATTGGTAGATCATTTAAGAAAGATGGTGTCATAAGCCGGCAGTCATTCAGCCTTCAATCAGAGTATTTGAAAGAGAAAGCAGGTTTTAAAGAGCAAGAGTTAAAAGAAGTAGTTAGAAATCCATGCAAAATCAAAAAAATTGCTGAAATAGCTACTGCTGTGTTGAAAGAAACATCCAATATTTTTAGTGGTGTATATACAAGCCAACAACAAAATGACACAAAAAAAGAACTTCTTCAAAATAAAAGAGGCCAAAACTTTAATACTCATATTGATGTTGATGATACTGATAACGATGTTGATAATAATGATAATAATGATGATATCAATGATGATAATGTTGTTAATGA
The DNA here is from genome assembly GCA_025330745.1 of Cladonema radiatum. Taxonomy (NCBI): domain Eukaryota; kingdom Metazoa; phylum Cnidaria; class Hydrozoa; order Anthoathecata; family Cladonematidae; genus Cladonema; species Cladonema radiatum. The sequence goes on along the minus strand of JANSTP010237547.1, from coordinate 6,579 downwards.
TGATGGTAATGATGATCATAATGATGATCATAATGATGATGATGATATAATTGATGCTAGTGCAACAAATGATCATGAGGAAATTGTGACTAAAGGTAAACTGGAAAAGAAAAAATCAAATTTCAATTTCGATGCCAGTATGAAACTTCTCAATATTGATATTGCAAGAACAAATAATGAAAATGTCATTGAAAGTTACTACTCTTTTCAAAAAAGTTCTGATATCTTGCATAGAATTGAAGGTGACGAAGCAATAATATACTATCCATTTGATAACAGAAATGAGTACAGTCATTTTGAAAGAATTTATTTACTAATGTTATGTTGGAAGGACATGGTTGAACATTGCCGCATCAACTTCAGTGAGCCGGTTGTAGTTATTCACTTTGAAGAAACAATAAGCGAGGATTTTCAGAAAGCACTACAAGTCTTTGCAGAAGAGGAACAAGATGAAGAAATTTTGAACAGTGTCACTTTCAAGCATTGTCTAGATGTATATGGAATGGATTACAAAAATGTCATATTATTTGTGAGTGCTGATGAATATCATATGCAGCATTATTTAATTGAAGCAATAACTCGCTGCACATCCATTCTTGTATTCTTTGTAACCAGAGGAAATAATGTTACAAATGAAACTAGTGCTGTTCAACAAATTATGCAAAATTTAGAGGCAGCAGTTTGGACTGATGAGAGAGGTCATGAAAGTAAACTTGTGCAAGTTTTTCATTCAACAGATCTAGAATTTGATATTACGGAAAGGAAAAGGTTATTTAACATATATAGCCAGAATTTGCAATTACGAGAAGATTTGAGAAACATGCAGAACAAAAGAATAATTGCTGGGTGAGAATGTTTTGAATTTAATGACATTATATTTTTAAATATACTCAACATGAGTTGATACTGGTGGGAAATTGAAAGTTTTTTATAAAATGATTTCCAATATAAGTATTGAGTGATTTAAGTATAGGATAACCATTTGCTTTTTGATATAGTATGGCATTTATTTTATCAATCTACCACATGTTCTTTGGTTCTAACGTTGCAGCAATATGTAATCACATTATTGTCATTGTTGGTATTTTGATCATAAAATTACTTTTTTCTAAAAAAGATTATTAGCCCTTTTTTATCTTAAGACTACATAAGGAGTGAAACAACTTAACTTTTTCTGTTGAAGTTTTTGAGGATATATACTACAGGCAACTTTAAAATATATGTGTGTTAAAAATTAGTTTATAAAGATAAAAGGAGATCATTATCTGTACAATATGCTGGTGATAAGTAGTGTACAATTAGTAGCTTGCTCTTCATAAAAGAGATAAAGAAGAGATGAAGGAAGAATCCTAAGAACTCAGATTTCCTTCTGAACAACTAATTATGTAAGAACAGGTGGCTTTGCACGTTCAACTGATCATTTTGATTGCTTAACAAAATCCTTAAGTTAAGTAGTCAGCATGATTTTTTTCCATGTTTACTTACGGACGCACATGAGTAGTCTTAAGATAAAAAGAGCTGTTATCTACTAATTAATATTAAATTATTTCAATGATATTGAAAATAGTGCAAAATGTTTTCCTAATTTTTATCAATATTTTTTATTTTATTTAATAACTTTTCAACATTTCTTATTACCTTACACACATTTGCCTCATCAATCTTGTTACTCAACATTAATTCTTCTTAATTGTACTCAAAATTAGTTCTACTATTTTACTTGACAATTCTGAAGTAGCAATACATATTAGATTCATATGAAAGAGGATACAAAATGATGAAAAATGCTTTTTATTTCATATCAATCTGGCTTCCCATTCCAAATGTATTTATGTTTTAAGATTTGTGGCTTACAGATTTTCCCTAATATGCCTAAGAATTTTTTGTGTCATCTAGTGTGTAGGAAAAATACTCCAAAACTGAAAGGTGAATATTTCAGGTTTTAATGCAATTTTATGCATAAAAATCTGCACAAAGGTAGTACTTATTAATGAAAATTCAACTGCAACAAAACTTTTCATTTTATGCCTCTTTTTTGGAGTTTAGAATATTTCGAATAACATAGAAAGCAGAAAATAATTTTCATTAATCTTTTTAGATGCTCAGAATTGAGGACATTGCAGTTTTTCAAACGGGGCCTCAAACTAGTGACCTTAACCCAATTTACGAGAAAAGTTATTGTAAAAGAATTGTAATCAACACTTACTATCTTTGTGACAGTTTTTAATCAAATATAATAATTATAACCTGAGATATTAAGCATTCCAGATTGAGGTATTTTTTTTTTAAACTAGTTGACATCATGAATTACAAAATATTTTGGAAAAATTCCCTAGGTGACAAGTCTTTAAAGCTCAAGTATCTTGAAAACAAAAAGTCTGATTGAAAAGAAACAAAAAGTGTTCTTCCTTTTTGCAGATCTTTCATATGAACCCTACTTGTATTATCTTTTCAGAAATCAGTGTAATTTAAATACAAATCTGAGTTGGGTTGGTATTTAGTTCTGTATTTTATTAATTACAATTTTTAGAGTTAACATACTGAAATACTTGTTTATTTTAGAAGGATGTCAGATTTTCTCAAGTCCCAGGGATTGGTTGATTATGACCATACTGATATTAGAATTAGAACTCCAGGTAATTTATGTTCATTATTTCTGTTGTTATTATTGTGTTGTTGCCTATATAGATAATATATCCAAAAAAGCTCCCCATACAGTCAGATACACTCACACCTGTTTACGATCACTCTGGAATCGCACAAAAGTAATCTTGTCTTGAAGTGTTTTTTAATGTTCATTAACTCTCACTATAAGCACTCCTATATTTTACTACTGTTTCTCAATACGTAAAGGTTTATATGACTAAATAATTCTTGTTATTAATGTTAATTTTTATCATAAAGTGAGACCTGCTATATAGGCCACCTCCTCAAGAATATCTTCATAAAAAGACCACTAATTTTGGTTTTAAAAAGGCATTTCTATTGTTTTTAAATTTTATAAGAAGACCCTTTATGCAAGAGAATCACTGTTTTATGGTCCCCAGAATTGTTGTCTCTTACAGAATTCACTGTAGTTGTTATTGATACCATGAAAGGCATGAAACTTTAAATATATTTTAACCAATCATGTGCCATATACATTGTACATTGTGTAGAAAAAATAAGTTAAGTCTATTTTTTTTCGTCAATCTGTTGTTGTACTGTCCGTTTAAGAGAGTAAATGTTATTGTTATTATTATTATTATTGTTATTATTATTTTAACTTCTAAAAACAATCAAAGTATCACATTTAGTTGATATTCAATATCATTCAAAACTAAGCATTACTGTTATGTTATCAAAACGTTTTGATAGAAAGACAGGGTAACAAGAAAAAGGCAACAGAATCTCTGAAATGAACAAACTTTTTAAAAGACTGTGCCTTGTCTGGAAACTAGATGCAGCAATATTCGAAAAATTCATAGCAAGTGCTTTAATTAACCTTAACTAGTTAAACTTGTTCCGTATTTACTTAGCATGGTTCTGAAGGTGTTGGTTGTGCTCTTTATGTTCCTGTTACGATAGCAACAACTAATGACATCATTAATAAGACAATTCTTAAAATCTAACTTACTTTATCTAGCTTACTAAATTTGGAGCAAACATGCCCATATACATGCATATGTGAATCTAAAGTCTCTTGATTTATTTTTTGTTTCTGCAACCATGGCAACAATGTATGATGCCATAAGTATAGCATTTTTTATAGTTGTTTATGATAAGTGAAAATCTTCCTTAGCTAGCCAAGCTTAGTAGACATAACCTAATTATGTTCTTTGAGAAGGTAGATCTTAATATAGATCTATATTACCATGACAACCACCAAGATCTTGTTGAATTTTTCTGCCAATCTTTAACTTCTAAGCTTTTGTTATCCGTAAAACAAACATTTTTCAAAGTTATTCACAAACTGCAAAAATATCAACACATTTGTAACATTTGTCACATTATCTTGCATAAATTGGCATTGGATGTTTAATTCGGAAAAAGAGAAATTATCTAACAACATTTATTTCTGTTGTGTTCATGAGCTTGAAGACAGAAAGAGTAAAAGTATCCAAGGTATTTTCCACTTCAGTAAAAGCTTGAGTGAAAACGGGAAACTGTGGGCGGTGTAATAATGAGTATTACTATTGAATATGTCGACAGTCTCAAACAGATATTTCCATTGAATAATTTTTATGTGATTTTGCAGTGAGAATAATTCATATTATTATATGATAAGATTTTGTATCTTTCATGACCTAAATATTAGCTTAACCAAATAAAAAAACTATACAGTTTTTTCTGTATTAGTTTGGTCTGTGAAATAACCCTCTTATGACCTTGTCGTTTCCAGGAAGTGCCCTACAAAGTCTCGTATAGAACGGGCGGTTTATCTTCTTTTTTTGCATTTTTCTTAAAAAATTGTCGTCATCAATATATACAATGAAAAGTATACTACATCACTATTTAATAACAATGGCAGCAATATACCAAGGAAAATATTTTATAATAGTATCTCTGCAGAGCTTCTTTGTATCTGTAGAGTGACATCACAATTCTCTAATTTTTTAGCATCCTCGAAACAATTGCTAAGTAGAATGAAAAACCAGAGGGCTACCAAACTATCCTTACATAAAACAGTGCAGAGACTTTTTAACAAATATTCCTACGAGTTTTCAAAATATGGTGTTTCTGTTGTAGAGTTAATTAACCCTTTATTCTTTCCAAATTTTTGTAATTAATTTATTTAACTAAATCATTTTATTCGAGCTGGCCTCACAATTGTAAATAATTTTGTAAAATATATATGTATAGATTTTTTTGTTTGTGTTGTTTTTGTTTTGTCTCTCTGTGTCATCTGAATCTGGTGGGTGCCATCGATGGAGCAGATGACACTTACTTGTCCAGATCACCTGGTCATATGGCTGACAATTGTGCCCTTCATCCAATTGGGTATGAATTTCGGTCCAGATAATGATGATGACATGGAGTTCTATGTGGCCAATGTAATAATTTTGTTGTTGTATTTCTTTTTTCTTATTTAAAATTTTTTTCAATGATGTTTTGAATCTTTTAACTTTGAGTTATTGGCTGTTATTTTTGGTTGTATTCATATTGCAACATTGTTGCAGACATAGTATGCTGTGTCAGAGAACTGGTGGCGCTTTTCACTGAGGTGGCTACAGCATACATGCAATATGCTATACTAAACTTTGCTTCTTAGCTTCTGTATTTTCCAACTATTCTCGACTATATAGCTTTTAAATTTTAAGTGCGTTGGGATTTAGGTGGATGGTATTTTTCCTTATGAAGAAGTAGAATTTTGAAAACGAATTGCATCATGTTTCCGCTTAACACTAAAATTAAGCAGAAAAAACTAATTAAGTAACTATGAAACAAAAGTTAATTATACTACTCTAAATTTTATATATATATTTACCAAATTGTTCCTTTTTAGTTTTTGTGTTGACTTATTTGAGTATTTCAATGTAGAAATTTGTGCTGACCTTTATGTGCCCATTTCTTTTTATGTTCATTTATGTCTTTTTATGTCATTTAAATCTGGCAGATGCTAACGTTGGAACTGGTGGAGCTCGTTGGAGTTTCAAAAAATTGTGATTAAGTGTGATATTGGTGAAAGAGCATTAGTTCTAAATTATTCTCACCAATTTATGGACCATTTCTGACCTTGGCAACAAGAAACCTATTTTAAGTTGAAATTATTCGAGACCATTCATGATATCTGTACTATATCAATTTTTATGCCAATATATTTTTATGCCAAGTTTAGTGAATAAAGATAAAGTGTGAATCTTTTTATAGAATTTTCTGGAAATCACTGTAGCTATTGAGGAACATAGGAACATTGGAACATTTTCAGGAACATTGGAGTAACTAGATATTGTAGTTTAATTTATTGCCAGTTTTTTCTCAGCTACATAGAACATGAACGAACATTTTGAGGCCTCACAAATGAAATTTTCTCCTTGCTACTAAGTGCAAATCACGAACATGATAAATTCAGTGACTGATTGATTGCCACAGTATCATATAGCATAAGAAGGTTTTCTTGACTGATGCTTGCATAGCCAACATGATTAGTGTGATATCATGGAGGTATTTGTGTATGTTTATTGTCATTTTAAGCTTCCAGGAAACTGACATGATGTGTTATAATAGTGTGCAATACACCGTGAAACCCCCACGCCCCCCAAAATAATAAATAAATAAAATAAAAATATGTTACTCCCCTAAAATTTCCATTTTCCCATGTTGCAGCCATACTATGTCTTGAGGTGTTGAGGAAGAAACTTTCAAAAATTAGTAATCCATTTTATTGTATAAAAGAACATTCTATATGGATTGATAAATTTGTTCATTCTTCATTAATATACAAAGATCATAATTACTGATTTTCTTACATTCCATATTAATTACATTCGGAAATCAAAGATTTTTATTGAAACTAGCTCCCCCCCCCCCCCCTACACAAAATAAGCCCTCCCTAAAACCATTTATCCCCCCTAAAGAGATATTAGTAGAAGTCACCCC
>JANSTP010237436.1:0-11274 GCA_025330745.1 Cladonema radiatum | reverse complement strand
GAAGTCTCAAATTCCGAAAAATTTAAGCAACTCTGAGGTCTGACCCTTGAGCCTAGTTGCTTATAAAAAAAAAAAGTAAGCGAATGAAAAATTAAGCTGAAGGAAAATACATACTTATTTCCCAAAAATGATACAGTTTTCAAACAAACATAAATGCAATGCCCTAGATTTGGTCGCTTATTTCAAACTTTTTTTTCTATGGACATTCTACAGTGCAAGGCACTACTTTTAAGTTTCCAAAATTACTTCATTTTTCCAATAAATCTGTAAGCAAAAAATCTGCAAAAAAGAAACCTAATTGTAAAATTCATAATTTCATAATAATGAAAATTTTGTAATCATAATCTTATTAAAGATCTTAATTCACACTATTTACAAATCCAAATTTATTGTAATTTACTGAACCTCTCTCTCGCTTTTTCCCATTTATCAGATTTCATTTTCGGGTTTTCAATGTTAGATTTACTACCAGCACCAAGACCTTTGTTTTTTTGTAAAACATCAACAGAAACAGGGGCTGTGATACCACTATTACTTTTGCCAAGGCCTTCCCCACTTTTCCAACCCATTTTAGCAAGCATCTTATGCCCAATGTTATCTTTTGGTATTTCTTTATGTATTGAAGCTTTTTCGGCAACAGTCAATTTATTCTCATAAGGTTCACTTCCAACATCATTTCTACGCTGTTGTGCACGATCAGGAATACTCTCTATTAGTTTCTTTGGAATGTAACCAGGTTTTATATTATATTTTTTTCTTAATAATTTTAATTCAGCTTTGCGTTGTGTATTTAAATCTGTTTCGTTTTTTAATCTGTTTTCTTCTTCTTCTTTCAATAAGACAGCTTGAATATTTCCTGGTTCACAGTCGTGACAAGTTTCTAAACCTATGTGTATATGGAAAGAAAACAAGGTGTCACCAAACTTGATATTATCTTTATGAAGAATCTCAATTGGTTCTGTGTCTTCTCCAGTATTTTCAAAAGCATCATCATTAATGAAGATTTTATTGTCTGAATTATTTTTTAAGTAAAATATTTTATCATATTGATTAAATAATACTTCTGCATGGGTCTCTGATACAGATGGATCATTTATGTTAATAATATTTTTAGTAGAATTGCCAATTGTTGCACCTTTTGCAGTAATAATAAACAAACTACCAATGTCTAAACAATTTGACTGTATCACCATAACACGTATACAAGGATCGATTTTCTGCTCATTGTCGCTTTCATCAGATTGGATTTCCCCATCACTAAGAACAACATCGTCTTTTGTTTTTGTTTTATCTTCCATTTTATTGACATCGATTTGCGAATGAAAGATAAATGTACTTTTTTCGTTATCGTAATAATAGTAAACACCATTTTGATGATCATAATAAAGTTTTGTTGATGGATCGTAATACATTTTTAAATTCCAATCATAATATAATCCTGATATTGAATCATAAACAAAGCCAGAATTTGAAATTGCTGATTCAGCAGTTTTTCGTAATGTGTCTGCTAAACTTTCATTTTCAATTGCAACTTCGATTTTTGATTCTTTTTCGGTAACTTCTTTGTGCTTTTCCATATTTTCATTAGAGGCCTCAAATGTGTCCATTTCAGTAATGTCATTACTTTTACTTTTTGAAGAATCTTCCAAACAATTATGTTTGCCCCCTAATTTTTTTCTTTCATTTATTTTTTTGCCTTTAGCAGCTCCACCATAAAATACTGGTTCCGAAGATTTTACCTTTCCAGTTGGAGTATCTTTTGATTTGAGATCATTTTCTGGATGAAACCCATTCGGGTAATGGGATAGAAAGAAGTTGGAATAATTTTGGATATTAGTGTTGGCTTTTTGAAGTTCACTATAAGCAACACTCTGCCACTCCTGCAAACTTGCAACTTTCTCATTCAACAAAGATACTTGTGAATTTAGTTTGTCTATTTCCTTTTGTTTTTCAATATTTATCTTTTGATGGTATATTAACAAGGACGACATCTGTAATATGGAAGCTTTGAATGCATTGAGAGTATCAAATACTTTTTCATTTTTGTCTGTGATTTGCAAACCTAAAGAAAAACCACAAGGATGGTGATTCAAAAAATGTTAGAAAAATAAAAACAAAACAGATCGATATATTCCTTGATAATATTCAGGCTTCTAAACAGACAACAGATTTGGCTTCAGTCCTCAGACTAAATCTGTTGAGACAAAAGGGATATTCCCAGTATTTATGTTGCATAGAAAAAGGTATTCCATTCAAAATTGCCTGGAATGTACGGCTATTTTTGAGTATCTAAAGATCAAATTTGTCTACCAAATAACAAATCTTTCATTTAAAAATAATTATATTAAAAACTCAATTTAGAATATATTTTCTCAGAATACACTGTTACTCTTTTGGATATTTTTTGGCTCATACTAAAAATGGTAAAATTGAAATAGTTGAATCCTCAAAAAATTATTTTTTATTTCTGCACCACCATCACAACAGCGATAATGTTGAGTACCAATATGCTATGATGTCATAGGACAGTGCTGCAAATAAGAGAATTTCAGATGGTCAGTAGTGTCACAGCAAAACTGCAAGGATGAAAAATAATTGTATGAAGCCTTTTTGTGACTATAATTCAACCATTGATAGATGAAATTTTTAATAGAATTAACTTTGAAAACAACTTTTTGCCTCAGATTATACATAAATTATAGTAATTTGAATTTTCTACAAATAAATTAAAATCAGCATGCATGCCTACAGGGCAGCATCAAACTTGGTAAAAATTTACCCAAAAACAAAAATTTTACTGCTAATGAACCTGTCCAAATGATCAGTACTTACTGACCACCAGCCATTATTCACAGCTTTGATAGGATGTGGATATTGCAAAGCCTGATTAAAGCCTGGTTACAACAAGAAATGCTAAAAGCTGAACAGTAAAATCAAAACACAATGTACGAAATATCAACACATAAAGTGCAAAAATCATTCTCAACTTGTTTGTTCATCTTAAGTATAAAAGACTTTCAGGCCTTTGGACTTTTATGCCATTTGGACATGCTGGCATGTTTTATTGTGTTTTCATTTGTAAATAGAGATCTGAAAAAAGACATTCCATACGATTATATTGTTTCAAAAGTCAGGTATATTTGTGTATTTTTTGCAAAAGTCCTTCCTCTGTTGCTTTATACATTATCAAAAAGCCCACAAATATGTCAATTTGAGCTGACAGAACTACCAACTAGCTAAGAATAAGTATAGTTTCCCATTGAAAAGCGGAGTAAAGATTTCTGACTGGCAATATCCGGTAGAGGTTAAAAAATTATTTTCAGACCTGATAGAAGGTTTTAGAAAGAAGTTAATTCAACCCATCCTGGGTTTTTGGTAGCTCTTTTTTGCTATTGTTAAATGGTAGCATCAACTCAATCTTGAATTGAGTTTTGAAACTCAATCCTCATTAGAAAAAACACAATTAACCACAATCCTAACCTTAGCATTCTAGCAAAGGGGACACGCAATTGATGCTAAATGAACATGCCCAAGATGTTTACTTGTTCGGATGTCAAAAGCAAAAGAAGTTGTTTTCAAGACCTGCCAGTCAAAAACATCAGTTGCGGTGCAAGATAACATTCAAAAAAAAGTAAAAAATCAAAGCAACAGTTAATTATTGTTTTGATATATGCATGATTTGACAAAAACGTAATTACAGTACTAGTTTTCTCAATATTGTTTTTAAGAATAGAATTTATTGTATTTAATAATAGAATTTATGGTATTTACTAGTAGTAGAGTCCTGGTTACGAACACAATGACATCATCATCAATAATTAATTGCATAATAAATTATTTTTCAAACGCAAACAAATAAATAAGCCATGTTATAATATGGGAAGAAATAATAAAGCTGCTTCTGGCCTTGATAAACGTATAAAGTATAAGAAATTTCCTTATTAAATTATTAAATTATACCTTCCCATGCTTATTTGAAATGTTTCAAACAATATTTTTCTGAAGTGTACATTAGCATTAGCATAATCTTTTGAGGAATATGAAAAGAAGGAGACTAACTCAACATTTTTTTAAGAGGTAATATCAAAAACTTCCAGGATTTCATGTTTATTGTGCAGCCTTTTCCCCTGTAGGCTTATTACAAACTGTACCAGATGCTTAAAACTGTTGAATTAATTAAATAATAGCTCAGTATTGTACTCATGTAAAAAACCCAAAAAACCAAAATATCAAAATTTTCTCGGCTTGCCAAACACAAATTTGCTTAGTTAAACTCAAGGTACAGCTGAAAATGCTGCCAAAAACATCCTCCTACCCCCTCATTATCACAGCACTCAAAAAATCCTACCTGAAATAGGGTTAAAATGTTAACTGTCACAATGGCAATAATAGAATTGGGCATGTCAATAGATAATACTCAGGTTTATACTAATAGTGATCAAAAAACAAAAACATATTTTGGACTATCTGAAACAACCTTTAAGGCACGTTTTGCTAATTTTTTGAAGAATTTTTCAAGCAACTACAACACAGTGAAAAAAAGTAATTTTTTGAGGGCCCTCTGATGCAGAGTAGGTAATCCAAGTCACATGCAAATTTGAGGTGCACAATAATTAGGCAAACGAATTTTGGTGCACCAGAAAATACAAGTTTTCAAACCACAGCCTTCAAAATTTACCCTGACACTCAGCAAATGACTAAATTGCCGAGGCAGAGTTCAATGCACCCTGTTTATTTTTTCTGTTACCTCAGCAATTTTAGGTTGCCTTTTGCCAAGGCAAAGTTATCTGAAATTTGAAGGCTGCAACCATGGCCTGTATTCTTTTCTGAAAGAGGACATTCAAAATGACAGAAAATACTGAAGAAAAATCATGAGGAATGAAATTTTTTTAAAATATTTGCCAGTTAATAGTCCCAGTCTCCTTTTACTTTGTTGAACCAGGTTACTATTTGCGCAATAAAACTGTTTTTGACAGGTTTCTGATTTTACAATTATTGAAAGAACATTATAACACGCAAAATAATTTTGAAATTGATTTTCTCATGGTTGAAATTGCGCAAAATCTTTGGCAGCACTTTGGCAGCAAGTTTCGAAGCCCAATCTTTGGAAACACAAAACTAAACAAAACAAAAAAACTTGACTGTTATCTTCTTTGCATGAATAAACAAACTTTTAATGGCTTTAACAAATATTTTCTTCACAACTATTGGCATTGCTGATTTTCTGCACTATGATCAGTCAAATATTAAAATAAAAAATATCTTTAATGTTCATCATTTTGAGAGTAATACATTTCTGGTGCAGATATAAAATGCAGATAAGTAATTTTTTGAGGAATGCGAAAGTTTTATCTGGCTTGAGATTGAGAAGAGTAATTTTTTGAGTAATTAAGTTTTTTTTCAACACAGTACACTCATTTTTTTTAAAAAGCTTATTACGTATAAAACCATAGTCGTAAAAAGAACTGCTAAAAAGCCATCAAATATATGTCAGCATTAGTAGTTTTATGTAGTCTTCCCAGGCAATGTGATAATGTCATCATTTCTCCAATGTTTTAGAGAGATTTTAGAAAAAAATTATTTTTGAACAAAAAAATAACAAGATTGGCCAACTGCTAAACTCCTGCAAAGCCCTGCTCCAGATGTCCTACATAATTGTAACATGCCTGATAATTTGAATGAAAGTAAAAAGGCATGTACTTGCAAACAGATGAAGTAGACACCGTTCTGACATTACTATTGTAATTCAAAATTTTGAAACTTCTTGAAAGTTATAATGTATTACTATCAAAAACAATAAAGTTTAAAATGCAAATGAGAATAATATTGGAAACTTAATAACTGCTGAGGAGTGGTACACCAAAACAGGTCATATAATAAATAAATCAATAATAAACAAATAAATAAATAAAATAGATATTCATGTTTATTTCTGTTGAAATGAACGAACTTTCAATTTTAGGATTCCAATCAATTTCAGCTTTTCACCTTCCTACCGAATGAAGTAAGAACGACTTAAGAAGATTTTAAATATTTCACGAGAAAAAAAATCAAATTTAGAGGCAGAGTTGTTCCTGTGAAACTTTCATATTCATCTCTTTTAAAGCTTCTCTTTGCAACAATTTGTAATCAAGTTTTTAGTTCTAGTCGAAGGATTAACTGCACTTCATATTGCTTCAGTTTTAGAGACCAATAACTTTGCTTCCGTTCAAGCATGGTAAAACAAGAATGGCAAAGTTAGTATGACCTGGACAATGCTTTTTCTAGTTGTTAGGTTGTTTTTAATTGTGAAGACTGAAACACTAAAAGAAAAGACTGTTTGTTAGCTTTAAGAAATTAAACCGTAAAAAAACAATGCCGATTTTCTTTATAAAATTTAAACACAAACATGTCTTTAGCTGCAAAGTTTTAGCTTCAGAGACAATTTCGTTATAAAGTTACGATGTTTCAAAGTTTTGATCATTTTAATAATTAAGAGCATTAATGATAATAGAAATTAACAGCTACATAACCGCTAATAATAGTTAATGAAATATTTTATTGTTTTCTCTGTCTGTAATAACAAAAAATGATGAAAAACAATCTTTTATATTGATTATTAAAGCTCATTGACTCAGCAATTTTCGATTAAAGTTTTTTTAATTATTACCATATATGGAAAAAAACAGATCACGTCAACACGCTCAACACAAAGAAAAAGCTTACTTTCAAATGATTTCAAAGAAATCATGAATGAATTAAACTCTTGATTCTCACATTGTGCTATATCAGAATTTGAATTAATAGGTATGTCTGTGCCATTGGCCATTTCCCTTGCAGTAGTATCATTTCCATCGTTCAACTCATTGTTGGTTTTTGGAAAGCTGAATACAGAAAAAAAGGAAAACTTTATCCTTCCTTAAAAAAGCTAAAACAAGAATATTTCATTATAAAACAATAAAAATACTCTACTTCAAGAGATATTCAGCTTTGAAAGCATTTCAGATATGCCCAAAACAAAAAACAGCTGACATACAAAAACTATATTATCTAATTATCTATACATTTCTTCATAAAACGTTCAGAGGATATTCATTTTCAAATGATCTTCCAGGGAACCGAAGTTGAAAAATTGAACTTGATCCTCAGTTTCTTTTAGCTTAGTGCTCACAAGAACTGGAGATGAGTAAATTCAACTGCATTCTGCATAGTGATGACATCACAAGAAAGCATTTTTTATTTTAGAGCTTAACTCTATTCAGCATGGGCTTTTTCGTGTACCGTACATAAAGCATGGGGGGGAAACTACCCCCCAGGTTAATATCTTTATATTTCAATGAAATTGAATGAAACTTGGCAAGAATGTAAAAAATGTAATTAGTTTTGAAAAATTAAATTTTGTCCCTATATGGCAACATGATTACGTTATGATGTCATCAAAAATGCCAAAAATTGACTAAATTGCTAAATTTTTGAGGGAACTTTTAATCTACTGAAAACTAAACTTTCAAAACAATTTAGATGCTGAAAACTAGTGATTTGAGTAAATTTATATAATTTTTCTTTTAAAAACTATCCATAAAAGCAAAAATATTTGCAAATTTGGTCAAATTGGTGATTTTCTGAAGGGAAATTTTCTCAGGAATTTTCCGACATAAAGACAGACATGACTTATACTTCATGAATCAACACAAAATCACCCAGTCATGTGTATAATCTTGAAACAAATAAATTTAAATGACTTTTGTAGTTTACCAGCCCTGTAAAAAGTGATGGCGTCACCAAAATACCTTGAAAACACATTTTACGATCCTGAAGGCGTTTTGACAGTTGTAATGTCACAATGGCATCAATCGGACATTCTTGAGGTGCCACCATTCCACATCAAAAGTGTTTCAACAAATAAAGTCATTAAAGCTAATTGGAAATTGAAAACAAAGAATTGACACACTATTTTTCCAAGTATGCCTAAAAATTGACATACCAAGCTTTCTTTGATGATGTCACTAAAGGGGACTGAGGCCGAGTTTCAAAACAATTTTTCCACCAAAATAACCTTAATTAAATTTTATACACTGGGCCAAATTTCAAGCAAAAATATTAACTACTACACAGTAAGTTATTAAAAAAGTATTTTGGGAGTTTAGGTTACCCCACCCCACCCTCCCATACCAAATAGGGTTAAAATATGGAGTAGAAATTTGTCTGAGAAAATGTCCTGTCCATTTCCTTTCTAATCAGACATTTATCAGACTTTCTGGTGAGACATTTTTTGAGGGTCTGGACATATGGATTTGAGTATCACAGCACATTACACCTTTAAATTCTGATGGCCTCATGCTTTGTCTCTGTATCTATAAACATACTGGGTTATTTTTTGTTACGTTTTCTTTTTTCCTGAGAAAAATTAAAGACCCGAAGACTAATGCATCCTTTGATAGTTGTTCTTTTTTTTTCGCCAATTCTTTTGTAAGGGACTGCAATGGAAATCTCTTTATTAAGATTGTGTCATCCCTGCTACCTTTCCTAATAACTTTCCTGATAGAAAATCTAAATAAGATCTTGTAAGAATCTTATAAGATCTTGCAACATCTTGTAAGAATCTTAGTTTGATCTTAGTAAGTTTTTCTACCAGGGTTATTATCAGGGTGTTAGCTAGCCCCTGAGAAATAACGTTCAACGTCATTTTCCTAATCGTGATGAACTTTCCCAATTGGTCCTAGCTAGAGAATTTAGTTTTTTAGTTTGAAGTAGTTGGTTCCACGTATAATTTCAACTGAAAATAGATCTTGTGTACTCTGGTGCTAATTGTCTATATTTTCTGATTGCTAAACTTCAATTACTGATAAAGTACCCTTCCCTTCCTTTGACTTTATTCGTTTATAGTGCAACTTCCTAGATGTGTGGAAGTCAAAAGGGTTGGTATTGTCACTTGTGGTGCCAGTGTATAAAAGAAGTATTTTTTGAGGAATAATAAGTTGCAGCATACCATAGAGGCCTTCAAAAGAGATGTTTTTTTGAGTTTATTACAGTTTTCTGCAGTTTAAATCATTTTAAAAACAGAAATAGATCTTGATGTAAAAATAGAAAAAAAAATTGACAAAAAGTTTCCTTCTAATTCATTATAATAACATAAAATGATTTCAAAAGGAAATATTGAATGCAGATATATAACGGAAGAGGCGTAACATTTTTTAGCAAAATTAAGAAATTAATATGTCTTTTCTGGAATGAATAATAATAAAAAAACACAATAAAGTACTTTCAGAATAATATTTGCATGGAAACTTGAGATGTATATATTTTGCAATTATATATTTGTCAAAAAGCATTTGGAAATGAACAGTAATTTTATGAGGGAGTTCGTTAACTTATGCCGAAAACAATTTATTTTCTTCTGAAAATTTCCCAATTACAAGCTAAACGGCATCTTTGCAAAATTTCTGGCTAACACCCTGATTATTTATTATTTATTTGAATTAATTTATTAGTAAAATAAACTTACTTGATTACTTAATAACATTTCCAGAATATACCTTGAGATTATTGCAAGATATTTTGACAAATGAAAGAGAACGAATCAAAAAAAAAAAAAAAAAAAATGTCAAAATGTCAAAACATTTCAGTAATATTTCAGTCTCTGAAAAAGTGAAAGTGTCGTATAAAAATATTAAAAATATAGCATTAAAAAATATTCCAGTAGACATCAAATGGTTCAGTAAAAGGAACTCCACTTTCAGTATCTTCTTAGTCCATAATAATCAATCTATCAAGAAGGAGGGATGAACACCATATGCCAGGCTGTGTGCCTTGTGTACCGTGCATTTTTAAATCATCCCTTAGAATTTGGATAATGTCTTCCTCAATTGCATAATGCTGACTTTAAATGCTGATATTTAGCTGACTTTCCAAAATCTGGATTCAGAAATGTATACAGTACAGTAGAAATTATTTTTGAGAAACATATATCTTAAAGTTGGTTTGTGCATAAGATTATTTTTAAAAAGCTGAAAAAACAAATATCCAATATATATTTTATAAATAATATCACAATAAAGTTTATATATTACTTTCTCCCACAATATGCTAAAGCCTGAAGTTATTTCAGCATTAAGGTAATTTAAATACAGGTAATTATTCAACAGTAGTAAGAGTAAAATTGCTCAAAATATAATCTCATTTTATGTCCCAGATGCCCTGATTTTTACAAGAAAAATTACTAGCATGGGGTTTCATGGATATAAAACTACGAACCAAAATGAACCTTTAAAAGAATAGAAGATTGATTATATAGATCAGGAAAGTTGGGTTCAAGTAAGACAACACTAACCTGTAACTAAAGGTACAAATGTAAAAAAAAAAACATGGCAGAAAAAATCCGCACCTGGTATAAGGTTGCAAATATTTTAAAAAACAACAGTTATCTGTGTGCAAAATATGAAATATACATTCATTTAAAATCAAGAAGATGATATCATTGACCAGTGAAAGGGTAAAAGACTTTCTGTTTCTAGGCATTTTCTCTATAAGAAGTGTTGGAAAGAAAAATATAGCTTAAAACATGATTCTGCACATTTCCTTAAAACACTCTTGCAGGATTTTATGCAAACAATTCTTAGGACCGGTAAACAGACCTAAGAACTCAATCTTAAATTGAGTTTTTTTGAATCTTTGAAAAAGACTTAAAGTAATGAGGAAAAGCAATAATATTGTTCCTATTGTTGACCTTGTGGATTAAAATAACATAAAGAACTTGAGTAATTTGAATAAGAAGAGATTTGAATTTCAATAATTTACTGAACGAAAGATAATTAGGAGGTAACATTATCATTTTCGAAAGTTGAAGTTCAACATATCAAATTTGTGTGAATGAAACTCAATCCTTAAGATGAAAATGGACCTAGCCAAAAATGTCTGCATAAAACCCTGTCTTGCTCCAAAAGAAA
Source organism: Cladonema radiatum (assembly GCA_025330745.1). NCBI lineage: Eukaryota > Metazoa > Cnidaria > Hydrozoa > Anthoathecata > Cladonematidae > Cladonema > Cladonema radiatum. The sequence goes on along the minus strand of JANSTP010237436.1, from coordinate 349 downwards.
ACCTTTCAGTCAAGCAATTACTTCAGGAAAACAGGGGAAAATCTAGACTTTCAATGAAGGGTTCGTTTTCTTTTATTCTATTTAATTTGGGCATTGTGATTAGGGCATTATCTTTTAATTTAATACTCTTACTGACTTATACTTACCTAAATATCCTTATTTAACTTTTTTATGGATATGGAAGCAAAACCAGCAAAATAGCATTCAAAAGTGTCTCTAAAAGCAAAAAGACACTTCAAAAATATATCGCTAGAGGTATTTTGGGCTTCATTTAAATTGGGCGCCCATCTGGAAAACGGAAGCATTTTTGCTCTAGATTTTCCCCTAGAAAAGAAGTCTCTGCAAAATA
>JANSTP010237214.1:0-11277 GCA_025330745.1 Cladonema radiatum | reverse complement strand
TTTCAATTGTGACTGAAAATGCGCCATCAACTTCTCACCCACGAAAAATTTCGTTTACCCAAAATCTTCTTTTCCTCGATTTTTTCTTCTATTTTTCCGCATTATAAAGAACACTAACACAAAAACACTATCCATTTCATAAAGATGTTAGTTGATAGATTTTTCATAATTTCTCATATATTTATAGAAATAAAAACGATCGCTTATTCAAGTGGAAACACATGTGCGATGAAGAAATAAAAATTTTTAGGCAATGAGATTTTGAGAATTTACAGCGACGAATTTATTTTCCTCTAGAGGTAGTAACAATTACAATTTTTCCAACATATTAGGGATAACAATGTCCAAGCTAGAAATTTCAAGAAATATTTTGCAAGCATGAGTGTGTCCTAATAATACATCTACAGTAAACTGTCCATAACTCAAAACGCCCCAGAAAGGAAAAACAAGTGGTTCGAAATACCAAAACTTTGACTTGTCAAAAGAAATTCCATTCAATTGTCTCTGAAGAGACCAAAGAAAAGATTCACAATATCCCGAGTTCGAGTTATGAAGAGTTTACGGTATTCTCTAAATGATAAAAGAAGAAAATCTAAATTCGAAATTTACATTCAAAAATGTCACAGGAAACACGTTACATGCACAAATGAATCTTTTAAGATAAGACACTCATATCAAGAGACTTTGAATCTTTCCTTCATCGGAATTAAAGTTGATTCTATCTAATTCGAATCCCTATTACCCAAATCTTTCTATTATTGGAACGAATTCTAGTTCACTGCCAATTTTTCCTAACAAACTCTTATAATTTACTTTCTGTTATTCGAATCTCTGTAATTCAAAAACCTAGATAATTCTAAAAAGATGTCTTGGTTCCCTCGGTAAAATTCTTTCTGTAATTCGAATGTAGGAGTGTAAATTAGCTTTTTGCCAATTTAAGTTTTTTTCCTAGTTTCGAATTTCTGTTTAAATGTTTAAGAGATTTATGTCTGTATTAGCTTCATGAGCTACAAATTAAAATAGCTGGAGCGAAAAAAAAAGCTAGAGAGAAATTTTGAAGCTTTGTAAGACTTTGAAAAAAAAAGGTCTGAACTTTGTCTTTAATTCGAATTTCACTCGTCAAATATAACGATTTGAAGAGAGATTTTCTATTATCCGACTATCTTCATAATTCCAACAAAATCTTTTCCTCCTTCAGATTTGAATTGGACAGAGTCAACTGTAAATAATGCCTGAACTGTTAAACTTTGCAACATGATAAGTGGCCAAAAAATGGCTAACATTATGCAGAACCTTTTAGCTGACGTCATGAAAACGCCAAGTCCTAAACAGGAATAATCTTGTCACTTTACAACAAATTTCTTTAGAACTAAACAAATTTCTTTATATTTTAAAATTAAAATTTCAGGGATTATAAAGAAAGCGTAATCACGGTGGTAACCTTGAAAACTACGCATGGGAAAAAGAAAATTGCTTCAACATTTCAGAACAGAAGGCGAAACACGAGCGAATAAATTTTACCGAAATCGCTAGTAAATGCAACCTCAAACACATAAATGGTGAGTCAGATGTAAAAAATATATGTTCAAATAATAAACAGATTCCTAAATATGGATTCCTATTTCTGTGTTCAAAATGTTAGATTTTTATTCCAATGCAAAAAGTGAAACGATACTTTTCTTTTCCGTAGGGACGATTCCTAATAATGCTGGGCAATTCATGAAAGCATTACTTGTCAAGAATGTAGTTAACCTGAGCAATTTTACAAACACATTATCACCAAATTTTGCAGACGAAACATGTTTCCAGGCAAGAAGAAAGCGGAAAAGGTAATCCTACAAATTAGATGTACATAGTGACAGGAAATGTTTTCTCTTGTAGTTAAGTTCAAAACTCTAATTACACATACCAAGTCTATTTAACAATTAGGTCGGATATTGAAGATATTGAAGAGGTTGCCTTGCCAATGGAACCGTCCACTGACGAAATCAAAAGAATGCTGAAAGACAAAATTAGAACGGGGGAAAATTCCATCAGAGAAAAGATTATTCCACAAAAATTTGAAAAAATTGTTATCCGAAGTGGTAAAACTGAAATTGAAGAGGTGCTAATAAATGGAAGGAAAATCCCTCTAATGGAAATACAAAAAAAATCCTAACCCAATTTCAACAGTTTATACGCCTACGTAATGATAGCGAGTTATCAGCAATGTCATATGCCGAATTACTGAGTGTCACAGAGTCTTGTGGCTTATCTTTTCCTTCAAATACTACCTGTGAGGAACTAGAAAATTCTGTGAGAAAGCTGGAAAGAATAAGATATTGCAGTTGTTGGCATGATAATTCTACAATCGGAGGGCATAGCTACCTATTAATAACATTCAATATCGTTAACTATCAAAGCTGCTTTTTGTCTGATAGAGAATATTACCAACAAACAAAACAGAATAACAACGTGCAGTCAATTGTCGAAAAGCCATGGCTATATTTGCTTGCATTATGCCCTTCAAACGATCAACAGCTGCTTTACTCACAAGATCGAATTGAAGTTATCCTAGGACTTAAACAGCCAGTTCTCCTAAATGAAGTCGAAAATTAATGACGTGAAAAGATTCTTTAAAGGGGATGCTCCAGCGCGGCAATTCGAAGTAGGACAACAGAAAGGCCGCCATTACTTTTGCGTCTTGTGTCAAATAAACGCGTCCGATGTAAAGCGAATGTCATCAATATCCCGTTATGATAGCTTATCTATTCAAGATCGTATAGAAAAAATTAAAGTTACCCCAAACGCAATTGCAAGAGCAAAATCAAAGGAGACCAAACTATTTTCAAAACTGAAAAGAGATGCTATTGTAGACGAATTGCGATACCTTAACATCAATTTCAGTGTACAATGGAAACAGCAATTTTGCAAGACCTTCTTGATATTGAAATGCACGGAATCCAGCGGTTACCAGCACTTCTATTCGATAATCCCGATAGCAGATTTTCCGATATTAACTTGCAATGCTACAACATTCTACCAGTCGAAAAAAATCTTTTCCATGAAATACCATGCTGCTTTGATAATCCTGAGAAAAAAGAGTCACTGTCATTGAAAAACGCTCTTTCAATGACAACGATGCAAAAAACTCGTCCAATTATCGCCACAGTCTATTAATGGTCACTGAATGGTTTTTGAAAAATAAAAAAGAGCACTTCGTTACTTTAATCCTGACCACCCTATCAGAAATTCAAGAAATTTTATACAGTCCAGAACATCAGAGGACGGTTAAAAAGATTTTGCGACTACACCTATTGACGTTTCAGCATGTAATGCATATTAAACATCATATGAAGAACCTTAAAGTTTTGACGGAAAGAAAATTGTTTGGAACATATTATCACTCCACAATGTATCACTCTCCAATATAATCCAGAGTAATTTCAGGTAAGAAAGTTAAAAGATATAAATATTTTTTGAATGATAAAATCTAGGAAATTCCCTGGAAGAATTTTAATACAGTATATTATATACATTGTCCCAATGCGAAAAATTTTCATTGCACTCACGAACCAATGAAAGGAAAAACTTCAATAAGTATTTTTAAAGTTCTTCTTAGGTTTTAACCCTATCCTGACCTGTAGCTTTTCCGCTGTAACTCCAGAACACCTAATTTTTCTAAGATCAAACTTGGTGACTTTTAGTGGAATTTTATTAGCAACAATTTGAAAAAAATAGGTCTAAAAAAGTTCACTCCCGCCCCCCCTGTCCAGAGGCCATTGCTCAGAGCCACACCCTCAATTTTCAGTAAAACAGTTTCCAAATAACTCCTTGTGCTACCATTTGGGAAATGATTTTGAACCCAAAATATGTTTTATCTATCCTAACAAGATGGCACTAATGACGTCATGACATCAAATTGACGTTTCTGTCAATTTTTTAGGTTTTCCTGGATATCAAATGGGCTTCTTGGGAAAATCGATAAGGTCACCGTCGTGATGACGTCATCAAAATTATTTTTGCATAAATTCTAATTCAGTTCTAAATAGTTGTTCTACAACTTGATATAGTTAGTGATATCTGCTTTCTATCTCGGAAATTTAGAGGGGGTCAATTTGACCCCTCCCCCAAACAATTTGAGGCCAAAAAAGCCCGGTCTGGATAGGGCTAATGCACTTTTACTGTTCTTTTTTTAAAAGGTAGGGCAGCCAATACAGAGACAGAGGAAGCCATGTTTGCTGTCTTAAAACGCTTCACAAACTCCACAAATAATTTCCATCCCGACAATATAATGATTAATTCAATTATTCGACAACAAATCAAGTAAAGCACGTCGAATCAACAACAAAATAAAGATAGAATATTTGAAAAGTTGTACTCACCAATTGAAAAAATCTTCGATAACTTTATCATTCCATTCAACTGGATACAGAGATTTCCTTTTGAATACCAATCTCTGATGGAGAATATTTCCGACTTTCTTCTTGATGATCAAAAATGGTGGAGGGAGAATGAGGAAGGAGTCATTTTTTACGACAAAAACAGCACCAACACTAAGACCTCGATCAAACTGCAGTACTCCTTTAACACAAACCTAAAAGAGCAAAAATCAAACCTTAAAAGCAAATTGGAGAGTTGTTTCAATTCACGTGATAAAATTTCAGCAATGAAAGTTAAATGTTTTACTGAATCAGGAGATCCAACGACAAAGAGATTATCAACTTGGAATTTTTCAAACAAATAGATATGATTGAAAAAACTGACACCATAAGTCTCTATTTCATATTAATTTTCAATTTTATCATTAAATCAATCAATTTTTCAAGATTATTCTTCTAGTAAAATAAGTGAAGAAAAAAAATGTGCAATTAAAAAAAGCTGTATTTAAGTCACACTGGAGGGTCTTGAAAAGGGGGATAAGTGATGAGTTTGGTAACTTTTTAATGAGTCAATGGCTTACTTTCTACCTCATTCAAAATTAACCCACCCTCCCTTTTTTCATGTTCAGTTGTATAACTTTCCTAGTTTGCCTGGTAGCCTGGAAAGTGAACATGAATTTCATCTTGAAACTGGTATTCTTAAAATAAACACGAATAGGGACAGTTTTTCTTGAGGTGCAAAGCAGTATACTTTGTAAAACTTTGATTTTTTAGTCGTATAAAACCACTGAAAAGTATCATGATTGGAATTTCAACTTTCATAGTTATCTCATATTTACCATTCTGGGCTACTGTACTGCCTCACAACTGAATATGAATATGAGTATGATAAGTGAATATGATATATCAAGTGATATATATAAGGTCGAAAGATGTTTTGCACTTTGATGATATCATGAGCATTTTGATCAAATTAACAAAGAAAAAATGGACAAATAACTATAAAATTAGGAAAACTTTCATTAAGGCTTGTTGGTGGACGAATTTCAAATTTCTGATACAAATCATCAGGAAGAAATTTTTCTCCAGATTGTTCTATTTGAAAGCGGAGAGATTCTTTATCCCTTGGTGATCTCTGAAACACAACTTGCGCGGTACCGTGAAATTCATTCCTTCCATCGGGAGTGTCATTTTTACAGTCAGTATTATCATTGGCAAAGTGCAAAGGTGAACCGCTCGAAACTTTTGGCGGAACATAAACAGAATAATTGTCTTTCATCTTTCATCTGTTTTCACTAAATGGGTTTTTCTTACAATACTTTGGCAAATTACTCATAAAGTTTTCTGAAATAAAGCACCTTCTGATCGCAACAGTTTTGTAGGAGGTGCCTCTTCTGTGTCTTCAACTTCGCTATTAGTGGCCACATCCTCTAATCTTTCTGAGGGTCTTCCTCGTTTTGGATTTACAACATTCTGAACGCGGTCCCTGAAGCGTTGTAAATTAGTCGAATGGACAGCATTTTTATAACAATCTCTGTGATAAAAAGCATTGTTTTCCACCAAAAATGCAGGAGTTGTATTGTTCAAGCGATTGGAAACTTTTCCATATTTCTTCTCACCTAGGTTGGCCCAATCTGATATGTACCACAACAGTTTTTCAAAGTTATATTTCTTCGGATTTGATGTAACAATCTAAACATGAACACAGAGTTTTCAAGTACACTAGTAAATGATAACATATAAAAAAGGTACCCTTCTGGAGTTTGGAAGACAGGTCAATCTTTGAATAAGGTATATAATCCAATTACATACCTTTTTAAGGCCAAGGTCCGGACAGATTATATATCTTGACAAGTCCAAGCTGGTATTCAAAGTCGCATGTCTTTTTATAAGATTTTAGTTTACAATATTTATTTTTCTATACGAGAAATCACCAGATCACAACAAAATGAAAGAAATGACAGAATTAAAATAGCAGAATATATCTAAAAATGATAAAACAAAATCAAGTTCTTAAACTCAGATCAGATACTAGCCTTTTATTGTATAATAAATAGATATCAGAAAATGTCAGCCTTTAGTCATTATGTGAGTAAAATAATCGAATTTTAACACAATGACTTGAATCTCAAAATAATTCAGGGGGCAGAAAATATTAGCTGTTTTTTTTATTTTGAATAATTGAGGGCAGTTATCCTCAAAAAATATGGAAAATTTAATTTTTGAGTCAATTTTAAAGCGCCAATGTCAAGCGAGCTCAAACAGATAATATAACGTAACGTTATATTATACTTTCAGAAGAACATTCATTCAGCAGTAACTCATTTGGGGCATGCTTGACATTACCGCTTTAAATTTAATGTTATAATTACAGAAATGTAAATACTTGTCAATTACCCCAGGTTTCATCACAATCTTCAAACAGGTTTATTTCACCACTTGTTCGTTTTTGACACCACATTCTCTCACAAAGTTTTTTCTACTCATTGAGATCTTTCATTTGAGCTAAATATGGTACTCCAATCCGGACTTTTATTTTTTGCTGACCAAGTGAGCAATGACGTCACACAGGGACCACACCCATTTTCAAAAAATTTGACACCTATGTTTTTTATCATCCACATGGTCCAAGAAAGTGATTGGAAAAAAAAGTTTTACCATTAACCCCTTTCTGCACACGCAGAACACAATAGCCTTAGTACTTTAGGGGGAGTAGCACTTTAGTACTTAATACACTAGTACTTTACGGGGAGATAGTTTCCGGAGGGCGAAAATGTGAAATTCGAGGAATTTACTTTCCCGAATCAGTGATTAAATCTATTTCGCGTGATATAAACTTTGTCGTAGGATTTCAAAAATGAATTTTGCGTAGAATAAATTTTTGCAATTCTCCGTTTTTGTGCAATATTTTTCTCTACATTATCAGAATTTTGATAAATAAAACAGAGATTTGTATGCATCACACAAACATTTTTCTTTTAATTTAGAATATTAGTTTATATAAATATTTTTTTAAAAAACATCTGCAATTAAACTTTCGCGAGAGACTTTCTAAGCCATTTACGTAGTATAAACTTTTGCAAATCTGCATTCCAGTCCTTTTCTAGGGGACATAATTTCGCGAAAATGGCCAAAAATCGAAAAAACGCGATTATTTCTCCCTGTAAAGTGGTCTGAAAAAGGTTTTGGTCATCAAAAACCAAAATCACTCCCCCTTATAATTTTCGTTGATAGCTCCCCTTTTGCTAATTGTTATAACCTTGTTATATAGTTCCCCTGTTATAACTCCCCTCTTGGAGAACCCTTTTTTCCTGGTCTGAATAGGGTTAAGGGTATATACACCACTGTGCTCCATATCTCATCAGGAACCATAGCGGTGCTCATAATATATGATGCATGATATGAACAACTTTTTACCACCACTCTTTTTTTTCCAGCACCAAATAGAGCCCACCTCAAAAAGTCTGCAACTTTGCTTGTTTTTAAAATATCCAGGAACAGCCATTTTCAAATTATACAGAAATGGACGAAATAGATGTAAGTGTTACTGACACTCACCATAACAGTAAAAAGATATTATCTGAAATCCCCTTTAATTCCGGAAGCAACACCATTACTGATGATTCAACCTGTGGATCCTTGAACGAAATCTTTGGTCAACAAAATCTTCTTGGTTCTCCACCTGCAAAAGAAATACAAAAATTAGATTTCAGAAAACATAATGAAAATTAGGATGTACACGGTCTCTCTACTACACTAATAACATCAACACCGTTAATAAAGAAACTTGAAAGGCCTAAAGATCTTGCTAAAGAAAAAACAGTGAAGTATTAACCTTCAAAGAAATTGGAAACTAAGAAGGAAGATGGGTCATTATCAAATACTTCAAATATTTTGATGAATGTTGGCATTGATGAAAAACTGGTGAAAGAATTTGATAAGAAACGAAAGCAGTTAAAAAAGTCCAAACATGATAGACAACTCCTAAAGGAATACGAGTTAATTGTTGCGAAAATTGAAGTACCGTTAAAGTTAAGAGAGGAAGATCTTCGAATGCAGTTGGTTAATTGTGAAAAGAAAATGATTCTCGGGAAAGACAGTACATCGGTGGTTCCAACAACGAGGGATGAGAAGGACAATTATCAAACATTTTTGAGAAAGCTTTAAAAGGTAAGGTATCTTAAGACGGAATTCAAGATTTAAGTAGTCTCAAATTCAAAAAGTAGTCCACAAACTCTGAAAATTCTTTCACAAAGTACTGAAAATGGCATGTTATTTCCAAGTTTGGTCCCTGGTAGGAGTACTGCCTCTGGACAACAGATGGGTTGCCAAGACAACAAAATTTTGAATTTTTCTGCTTTAAAAACCATCCTGTTTCCATTTTTTTCTTAAATGAAATGTTGCAATAAAATACTGCAATATTACAGTTTTGAGAGTATTTCAAGGAAACAATTGTTTAGAGCTTTAGGCAAGTGTCCTATTTTTTAGAACACCATTTAATATTTCATGTTACTAGTTCTACATGTTCAGTATGTTCGTTTTCAGATATTTCACTATCTTAAAAAAATATTCATATTCTGCTTGAAAACAGAAAAAAATAAGCACTTTCTTTGATGTTCTTTAACGGTAATGTACGCTTCAGAAAATTATTTCTTAAATCAATTCAAAGGAGCATTGGGATTTGTAATTTAACAAGGACAATTCTCCATACGTTCATCAAGGACAGATGCAGCATTTGTATCTATTTTGAAAGCTAACATAACTTTTTTCCCTTGCGTTTTTTAAAACAATATTATGCTAATAATTATTGATAATGTTATCGCTTTCCTAACCAGGTTTCTACTGCTAACCAGGTTTTTAAGTTTTTATTGTATCTTTTTAATGAAAGTAAATGTTATTTTTTCTTTCTTCTTGGGAAGCGTACATTACCTTTGGAAGAAAATGTTTTATATCATCTTTTTTGGTTGAGTTTGCTTTTATAAATCTTTGAAAATTTTCAGTCTTCTTTAACAAAATCGATTGACTGAATTCTGGCAGTTTCAAAATTGGTGGTTTGATAATAACTACGCTACAGTCTGGTCTATGTAAAGTATGTTGGCTGTATGTTGCCCTTCTTAATATTTTAATGTTTGTACTATTGTTTTAATGTATTTTCAGAGTATTTACAGCAGTATGTATCTCTGACAAATTTAAATTGAAGTTTTATTTTGCGAATAACATTTTCACCTAAGGGCTGTAATGGTGGCCGGCCAGTGATCAATGACTGTCTAAAATCACATTAATGCCAGATTTCTTTTTATTGAAGTCTTTCTGACTGTCAGATAATTTAAATAAATTTTTCTTTCCACATACAACTTAGTTTAGATTTAGTATAAAACGTACCTAATACATTATCATTCTGTTATTCTGTTGTGATTTAGATTCTGTTTAAACAAATAAATACGAATGTTGATCTTTTGCAAAGGAGCATTTTGAAACGTTATTTACAGTGCTGCTTTGATGTTCTTCCGTTATGTTTCTTTGGTTTAGATTTCTATATTTTCAAACACACATATTTTATAAAAAAATATTATCTATAAAAATAGCTTTATAATTAACAAAGTTTATATTTATATAACGAATACAAAGGTTATATACTTTAGATATAAATTTCGTAAAATACATTATATTTTGAAAAATAATCACGAAAGAATTCTTTAGAAAATAACACATTATTTAACGTGAGGAAATAGTTTATGTTACAGATATTCAAAGGAGCGAACATATTAGATTTTTTTATTGATTTAAATGTATTATATGGGTACTACTATAGTATCGCATAGTTTTAAGTGCAACATGCCAAATATTTTTTGGGCTCTTTAATTTTTCTTTTTTTTTATGAGCCTTTAGGGAAGAAAAATATTTGCAAGATTGCATGAGAAAAACCATACAATAACTGGTTTATTGCTAGCTTCAAAACATCATTGAAAGTTTAATTTCATTGAAAAACCTCCAATAGTTCTTTGTTTACAATGCATCGAAAATAAAAAACTTTTACAATATCATTGCTTCTCAGTATTTGTACCATCTTTCTTCAATATTGCACTGCTTTTCCCCCTTTTTATTTGAAGCTCCATTCTTCATGAATGTTTTGATGTTCTCTTGTATTGGATCGAAAATATTGCAATATTGCAATTGTGACTTTTACTGGTATGGTTCCTAATGACTGCTATTTTATTGTACTTTGTTGGTTTTGAGACTGCTGAAAACTTACTAGGATAATATTCATACTTATTTCTTGAAATATATTTTAAATTTTATATATAGTTGGGGAAATGTTTTAGATATTGTCAAAATATAATGATTTATTGAAGTGTGCATTTTCAAGGGAAAAAAATATTTATAATCCTGCAAAACAGTATAATTTTCTTTTTAAAACTTTTTAGATTCAGTATAAATTCGGAAAATTGGAAAATGAGGAAAAATACTAGCTAAGGACGGAGGGGATCAGCAAGCTATAGACTAGTTCTAGTCTATTCTTGACAAATCGGGAGTAAGGAAACCGCTGATTAAAAGGACTGCGTATTTGCCGTACGGGAGTTGATCGGGAGAATGGACTAGTGGAACTTGCAAATCTGACTGTAATTTCTAAGCGGTGAAATCAGCATTATAGGAATACGTTGGGGCGGCTTTTTTTAGATCTTCAAGCGCTCCTTTTGTTAGTAAAGTAATTTGTAATCTATTCCCGGGGGTAGTTTTTTGAATATTTTTTTAATCGCGCTCAGAAAGAAAAAAAAATTAAAATAAAAATCAAAGCAAAGCAAATCCAGTGAACGTCAACGAGTGAAGTGAACATCAACATGATGGAATCTGAGCTAGAAGAAATTTATTCTTTAATTTGCAAATTATTTAAGATAGAAAATTTAAAAAGTTATCA
>JANSTP010237103.1:0-11278 GCA_025330745.1 Cladonema radiatum | reverse complement strand
GGTGACAATTCCTATTTTTCACCATCCCCATGCATCTGGAATTCATTCTAAAAATAACAACAAACATTTTCGACCACTTCAGTCTGTCCATAAAAATTTTTTTTAACAGTTTTCACCTTTAATTGCTGCTCAAAAATTTTTCAAATAAGTTTGACAACCATACAATCGTCCATTTGGTTGGTTGTGTCCGTAGCGTAAGGACGTGTTTTAGTTTTCTTGTGCTTCAGTGAATTAGTGATGTTAAAGAGCTTTCTGGATGCAAAATTTTTTCATCAGAAGATGGCAATGGTAGTAAGGAAACATTATAAATTTTTTTTCTTTACATGTAGACAGTATTTGTTAGAGCAGTTAGAATGAGAACAGTTTGAATTTTTCAGGCCTGTAGAATATCTGATATACCTCTGACCACCCCGAGGTGTATGCTCAATTTCTCTGAACAAAAGGAATTAAACCTTTACAATTTTAACATATAATTAGCACTTGAGTAGACAAACAAACAGCTGTATAATTACTCTGCTTTTAAGTTAGCAAAGCTACAAAAATTCAGTGTTAAATATGACTATAAATTGGCAAAAATGGCACCGTGGGTAAGCGGGCCCCCCTGTATTCCATGCTTAATTTCTCGAAAGGAAATAATGTAAACTAAAATATTTTTTAACGTATAGTTAGCCCTTGAGTAGATGAACAAATTGCTATATAACTTTCCTACTTTTCGATTAGCAAAACCAGAGAAGTCAAATGCTGAAAATGACTAAAAAATAGGCATTTTTTGGCAAAAAATTGCAACGAAAATTGGTTGGGCCCTCCTGTGGTTGACGTTTAATTTCTTGAAAAGAACAAAAGTTTGCCAAAAAACATTTCTATGCACAAACAGCCCTTGACTAGACAAACAAGCCACTATATAATTTTCCTAATTTTTGGTTAGCGGTACAGAGAAATTGAGTGTTGAAGTTGAAGTGCTGAAATTTGCTAAATATTTAAAATTTCACTTTTTCAATTTTTACAAAATTTTACGTTTTTTTAAATTATTTTCTTTGTATTTAACGTTATGATAAAAACGAACCCTCTAAAAATATTGTTTTGAGGTGGCGGTCCCTATGGTACCATTTATTTTAAAAATCCGATTTCATATCCCGGGTTAATCCCGATTTTCCTGATTTTTTGGATCTTGAAAATTTAAGTTTTTTATAGTTTCTTAAAAACCTTTTTAATAACATGTAACAAACTGACTGCAGTTAGAAGCACCTCAAAAAGATGATGTTTCTAGAGGGGTCGTTTATTACCATCCGATTCGGAGAACCGAAAAAAATCGGATTTTCGGTAAAATTTTTTATAGGAATTTTTAGCTTTTTTGGAATTATTTCACTTGTATTTAATGTTATGATAAAACCGAACCCTCTAAAATCATTGTCTGGAGATGGCGGATCTAATGCCGCCACTCATATTTGAAATCCGATTATTTATCCGGGTTAATCCGGATTTTTCCGTTTTTTCCCAATATCGAAATTTAGAGTATTTTACGGTTTGTCAAAAACCCTATCTTTAAAATGGAACAATGTGGCTGCAGTTAGAAGCACCTCAAAAGGACAATGCTTTTGGAGATTTCGTATAATAAAATCTGACTCACAGAACCGGGAAAAATCAGATTTTCGGTTTAACTTTTCTTAGGAATTTCTACCTTTTTTGGAGTTATTTCACTTGTATTTAACGTTATGACAAAACCGAACCCTCTGAAATGATTGTCTAGAGGTGGCGGATCCAAAGGTAACATTTGTTTTTGAAATCCGTTTTTATATCCCGGTAAATCCGGCTCTTTCCGATTTTTTTTGATCTCGAAAATTTATGTTTTTTGACTTTGTCAAAAACCTTTCCTTTAACATGAAACAAACTGACCACAGATAGAAACGCCTCAACAGGACAATGTTTTTTGAGACTTATTTGTTACAATCCGATTCGGAGAACCTGAAAAAATCGGATTTCATGTGAAGTCTTTTTTACAAAATTTGAGTTGTTTTTAAGTTATTTCCCTTATTTTTAGAGTCAGGACAAAAAGAAACATTCTGCAATGATGCTTTGCAGGTGACGAATGCAATACCAACAAAGATACCTTTTTCAGGCCATTAGAGACCTTAAATGACGATTTTTATAGATTTTGACATAAACTGGGACATACGGGCATTTTTACTGTTTCTGTTTAAACTGGGACATATGGGCAATGTTTACTCTGAGGGTTTAGTGTTCTCTGAATTTTTCCTTTTTAGATTCATAGAAATTAAAAAAGAAAATGAATAAAAAAGAAAATATAAAAGAATTGAAAAAGCAAATGAATAAAAGATCTTTGGATCCTGTCTTAACGACTATTGAAGCTAAAGAGACTAATGAAGCGTGCTTTAATCAGTTCCAGATAAGTACGTTTGTAAACAGTCATTTCTTTACATTGGTTGTAACAATACAATCGTGTAGCATAAACTTTTTATTTCAGTGAAACGAGAATTGCTTTCAATACCAAACAGAAATGAATGGAAACAAGATTTTATAGACGGAATTTCCAAATGCTCTACACCAGAAAGAATGAATTTTGAAAACGTTGAAGAATGATTTGCAATTTTTTTCCTTCTAATATAAATAAAGAAGATTTATTGCTACAAATATGTGTATTGTTTTATATTGTTATTGGTTTTTTATAAGTTGTTTGAGATGTTTATATTTGTGTTAAGTAGCTACGTTTGGGGAGTTAAGGCTAGAAGACCAAATGGCACCAGGAATTGCAAATCAATTAGCAGCCTTTTTGTGCAGATAAAGTTTTTGTGCAGATAAATTAAGTGCAGATAAAGGTTAAGGTTAATCCAAGAGGAATATCAAAGATGATTCCAGCACACCAGTGAATTTGAGATACTTTTGTTTTGTAGAGGTACAATTGTTTTTTTTATAGTTTTGCGCCATTGCCATGCTTTTTTTCAGTTCTAAGTAAATAATAATATGAATTCGAAAAAGAAGGAAACAAAGCAAGTAGATTTTGAGAAATGCATAGTTGACAATTGCGAAGAGTTCTGCATGGATCCAGAGGATGAAGGGCGATGCCCGACTCACTATAATATGCGTCTTCGCATGTTATATGCACAAGAATCTCTGGCAGGTCGAAGCAATAAATATGTAAGTCACGTTTTCACTACTTAAAGATAAAAAAACATTAGAGATTGAATTTTTACCATTCTTTCAATTATTTCCTGCAGATTCGACAGCAAAATGCTAGACTCAAAGAACGAAACCGAAAAATGAAAGGAGAAGGTGGTACAGTCTCAGAAAAGGACTTCTAACCGAATTCCGATTTCGAAAACGTCGAGATCACCAGCCCAGAGGAAGAATCTGAGAAGGATGTAACAGACGTAATACCTGGTACACCCGATGCACATGTTAAAGAAGGAAAGAGTAAACACCCGCAGTCAGCAAAGCTGATTGCTTCAGACCCTGGTGGAAAACAAAAGAACGCCAAAAATACAACCACTCCAAAATGTTCAAGGAAGCAAATAACACAACAAATGGTTGCTCTTGAAGAAGAGCTTAAAAACATCCAAAAAGAAGAGAAAGAAAGAAGGAAGAAGAGAAGTTGCATTCTCAAAAACATATCATCTGGCTCGAGTACTGACAGTGACAGCAGTGACAGCAGTGACAGCAGTGACAGTAGTGACAGCAGTGACAACAGTGACAATGAGAATGAGGTGCGCCGCCAATGCGTTCGAAAGCGTGTCACTACAAGAGAAAGCGTTTCAGATAGTTCCGTGAATAAGAAAATAAAGAAAAGAGTAAGAGCATATCTTTTCTCTCTCTTTCTGGCTTTGATTTTCCTTTGACCTGAAAATTTTAATGCTTCTACTTTAGATACAACGTGATCTTGTGGTGTATGAAGGAAGACCATACAAACGTGCAAAGAAAGACAAGAGCACAGTAACTCTTTTAAACTCCTACAAAGGTACTTAATAATTTTTGTTGGTAAGACATAGTTGAAAGGGACTCTCACTTATTCAATCCTCCTTTCATTGTCAGGTGACAAGAGCTATTACCCACTCAACAAGTTCGACCCATCGTTTTATCTATCAGAATTGTTACTGAACGATGAAGACACATTACAAAAATTAGTTAATCACCAGATGCGAAAAATTTTGCTTCAGTTGACTAGAGTGTTTGGCAGTTTCAAAGCCCTAACCCTTTATACAGAAGGGAAAGATGTCAGGTATGTCTGCCTAATATAAATAATCAATTATGTAATACGGATAATGTTAGTAACTTACAATATTTACCTTAAGGATTGAATATGCATGCCCAGAGGAAGGATGCAACAAACGCACCAAGAGAAAACTGGATGACCACCTTAGAAGTAAGTAATACCCTAACGTTATGTGTTATGTATTGTTGCAGGCTGTCAAAAGGTTTTCATCTTCTTTTCAAGGAGTTCATGGCTGGGATAACAAGAATGCTGTCCTGCAAAGAGATGTTTCACGTCTGTCATATAATTACCTTTGTGCGATAGACAAAAGCAGAGAGCATGCCCCTGGCATATGTATTGACTGTGGTGTAGCTTAAGCGAGAATTGATAGGCACTTCGTTAAAGAACATAATTGTGCCACAACCAGCGAAGAGTTCAAAGAAAGAAAAAAAGCAAGTGACGATTGGTTTCAGCAGAACGTTTTTGGCGAACAAATCAGCCTGTTGTTTTTGAAGTTTTTCCACCAGGATTCCGACTCAGAGGACGCTGCAGGTAATTCTAAGAAAAACGGATATGTATTTTGAAAGCCATTCATTTTTTCAAATTTTCTTTGCCATTAACCTTTCAGAAACTCCGGCAGAAGCAGCAAGCAGAAACAAAAGCAAGAAACAGCAAACAACAGCCAAAAGCAACAAAAAGCAAGTTAAAACCACAAAGAAGAGCCAAAACGAACACGATTCAAGTGAAGCAAGCAGTGACTCAAGCCACTCTTCTGAATTCTCAGGTAATGGAGAAAGTTTTTATATCTAAACTGGGACATAATGGCTAAACTCGGACATAAGGGCACAAACACAAAATGCTGGGACATACGGGCTATTGCAATCAATGTTGTTTGAGTATTAAACTGGGACATGCGGGCAATTATTTTTGTAATGTTTCTATCTCTTTTATCCAGTTTTCCTTCACGTAATGTCTCGTCAGATGCATTAGAATGCACGTATTACATCTAAGTTTTACTAAAGAAAACTAAAAGCATTTTTTACAAGGATATTAATTCTTAAAAAATAATAAGTTCAGTTAATACGTTAAAAAAGCAATGTTTATATATCTTACTACACCTAACTTGCTAACTTTATATCAATTTTTGACGGTTTGTTTGACAGTTTGGTTTGACACTATTACTTACATCGTCCTCATGCATTTAGTTCCAATACCAAGATCGAAGAACGTAAAAAATCCAAACACTCAGAAACCATCACAAAAAGGAAGGGTCACCTCAAGAGGGGAGAAGAGTAAAATATCTGAAGGAGCACTATCAATTCATTCTGACAAGGAGAAAGCTGCTGAAAAAAATGGTGATTATTAATTTACTTACATATATCCTTTCAGTTGCAAACACTAGGTTGTCATACCAAGACCTTCTTTCTATTATAGCTTCAAGATCTACAACAAAAAATTTCAGCTAAGATGTACAAAGGAGGGAATGAATGCTGCAGAGAATGTTAAAAGAGCTCCAACCCTCCAAGCAAACATATTGATGACACAAAACTTTAAAAAATCAAGACGTATACAAAACAAGCCGTTCAAATACCACTACGAGAATGCAGACCTACTATTAGAAGACTTTGAACGACACATGCTTGCAAGAAACACCTCCACTGTAAGATATGCTTGACATAACTTTAAATTAATATGTGGTTTATATGATTACTGACAGCATAAATTACATATATGGGAGAAACTGGACAAAAAATTCAATATTAAGGAAAATGCTTTGTCCAACGTTGAAGACCTGGATGATATGTATTTTCAGCCAATATATCTAAAGATCAAGAAGAACATGTGCTTGCCGGCAGAAATTAGAGATTTTTACATGTCACCGTCCACACTAAAAGCGCGTTTTTATGCGTTAAAGAAATTCCTGACTTTTTTGAAGAGCAGGATGATCTTTGCAGGAATGTTAACAAGAGAAATCGAACTAATAAGTCTGAAATGTAATGAATTAATTGCTCCATTAAATGCATTACAGAGGATGCGACAACACGTAAGTTTCTTGCCTATTGTTTACTGCATCGACTTTAATTATTAAGCAATTTATTAGTAATGTTTTCTCTAATCAATTCCAGGAAATGCGCGAGTGGAAGTCCCAAAATTTAATTACACCAGAAGAGGTGAGACAAGTCATGCTTCACGAAAAGACTCAAGAATTAATCACAAATCTGAAAAAAGTTGCTGACGAAAAATTCTGCTGGTTAAACACTTACAATGTGTCGCGCATTAGAAACTACCTCATGTTCATGCTCATTTGGGGAAACGCACTCCGTGCATCCAATATCACTAATATGACGCTCCATGACTTTTATAGTGCTGAAAAATCGGAGGAATTCATAGGTGCTATGGTCATGAGGTCAAAAAAATATAAGACTTCTCTTATATATGGATCAAAGGTGATCTTAATGTCTGAAGACCTCTACAAACAAATAGACACCTACATCACGTACTGTAGGAGGTGACTGACAGAAGACCACGAAAAAGGCAACCATGAAAGGTTGTTTTCACAACCAAGTTGAATAACGAAATGAGCACATCTGTGGTGTCAACGTCATTGTCTCAAGTTTTCCAAAAAACAGGAGTGTATAAAGAGAATGGTAAATCGTACAACATATCTCCCCATCGTATTCGAGCGTTACTCGCGACTTTATTAGCAGCTGCAGGGGAACACATGCTCGAATCGATTGCTCACAATTTTATGAAGCACAACGTCGAGGTGAGCAAACGTTTTTATGTGCGACACTGGAGTATCCAAGAGGCAATGAGGATCTCGAATAACTGTTATTCCTTCATTCAACCATCAGAGGAACAAATTGAGGAGGCACAAAGGATCACCAAATTTAGCGGGAAAAAAGTCCCTATCGGAACTGATGTCATAGGGTTCTTGAAACGCCTGAAGAAAAAGATTTTCGATTATTCAGGCGAGACAATTGAGGACAAAGACCTAGATGACCTGCTTAGGATGATTGCGGAGAAAGAAGGCGCACTTGGTGAGTTAAACACCAAATATAAATATGATTTTCAAATGCTATACTGGGACATACAGGCGATTTAGGGTTACTGAACTGGGACATTCGGGCATAAACGCCAAATACTGGGACATATGGGCTTTTAAGATATGTCTAGCTAGGGTTATAAACTGGGACATATGGGTCTTATTTTTTAAAAACTTTCTAAGTCTCAGCCTTCAAAGAGAAACATATAATAAGTTGTAACTTACGTTTTAAAGCATGGAATGTTTAGAATATGGTGTGGGGTCATAATTGATGCTGATTTTAAGTTATAAAAGTCTTCAAATTTCCTTATATTTGGTGTGCAAAGATTTATGAAAATTTTTTTTCATTTCAGTCTTCTAATTGATCCAGTTAAAGACGTTTGTTTCAGTTAAAAAAGAAACTACTAATTTTTTTGTCATAGTCATAGTTTGTAGAGAACAAGTCTTAGTTTACATGCTTTTGTCCAAAACACTCTTTTTCAGAGCTATCAGGTGATGATGAGACCGTTGAAGAGCCCATTGGTGAGGCAGCGTTAGAAGATGTCGAATTTGAAAGGTGTGACACGGATGTTCAGATGTTATCACCACTATTACCAAAGACGGTGCCAAAGGAACCAAGCAAAGAAGTGTCCAAGGAAGCGCCAAAGATAGCACCAAAGCAAACAATGAAAGAAACCGAAGCACCCAAAGTACCCACAGCAGCTGAAGAAATGTTATCCCCACCATTACCAAAAAGGATGCCAAAGGAACCAAGCGGAGAAGCGTCCAAGGAAGCGCCAAAGATAGCACCAAAGCAAACAATGAAAAAAACCGAAGCACCCAAAGTACCCACAGCAACGGAAGAAATGTTATCCCCACCATTACCAAAAAGGATGCCAAAGGAACCAACTGGAGAAGCGTCCAAGGAAGCGCCAAAGATAGCACCAAAGCAAACAAGGAAAAAAACCGAAGCACCCAAAGTACCCACAGCAACGGAAGAAATGTTATCCCTACCATTACCAAAAAGGATGCCAAAGGAACCAACTGGAGAAGCGTCCAAGGAAGCGCCAAAGAAAGCACCAAAGCAAACACCGAAAGGAATTGAAGCACCCAAAGCACCCACTGCAGCCAAACAAGCACAGAAGGAACTACCAAAAGAGAAGCCGATAGGAAAAAATCCTATTATTAAAAGAAAAGACTTGTTGTCTCCAGTGACCTCTCCTAAACTGGAAAAGATTGTCATCAAACATAAGTGTTTAAAATGAAATCTAATATAGCAGTATTTAAATTCTTGTCACTGACATTGTTGTTCCTTCTGTTACAGTACGGACTGTCGGATTAAAGTCGCCAATGAGAAGTTCCACAAATGAACAGACCAGTACAAGAAAAGTGTCAGTTGGTACCATTGATATTGATCAAGAAATGGGCAATAAGAAGAAACAACCTGACCTCAATGAAACAAAGTCAGAGGAGGATAGTGACGTTGATTATGAACCTCCCAAAAAACAACATGCACAAAAAAGACGCGAGGCAGCTAAACCAGAAGAAAAACCTTTCTGTAAGTGCTTTAATATGTCACATAGAAAACTAAATGACAACTATGATTTTCATAAGAATTGAATTTAATTTTCAGCTGAAGCAGAATTAAAGTTAGATTCAGTGCTGACGGGGGACTGGTATCCCGGGAAAAACTATCCAAGGAGGGTGTGCCTAAAATTGCTGCTCCTTTTGGCACCAGTTATTGCAAAGCATCCAAACGGTGTAGGCAAAGAAGTTTATGACGAAAGAATTATCAAGTTAGCACGTGCTGGTCTGGACACTCAAATTATAGTGTCACTGGACTGAAAATATAAGTGAGACATATTAAGAGCAATGTGCAGAAAATACCAAAAGTATGGGAAAACTGTTGCATTTTCAAGTTACGTCAGCGATGCAAAAAAGCTTCATCAAGAAGAAATAAAGAGATCAAAAAGCACACTGGTTGCAGATGAGGAGCTAGATTTGATGTCAGAATAAATATTATTTCTTGTTGCCCAAAGTTGCGTTACCTTTCTGGAGAAATCGACTCCTGAAAAACTTATTTGCTATTAACTATATGAAGTCTGTTGGTCTTACTTTTACTTTAGATTTTAAATTACTTATTTTGAGATTGGAGACTTAGGCAACAACTTTTAATCAACAGCTAAAAGAGATAAGGAGATCAAAAAGCACACTAGTTGCAGACAAGTAGACAGATTTGATGATACAATAAATGAAAGTTTATTCCTAAAGTTGCGTGGAATTTGTAGGTTCATTTCAAATTATTTGCAGAAATTTATTATAGAATTTATTACAGAAATTTATAAGAATATTATAGAAATTTATTTGTTGTTACATATATAAAATATTATTTTTTGAGAATAAAACATTAAAAACACCCCAAAACTTTTTTAAAGTCTTTTACTCTTACTTTTACTCTTTGTTTTGAATAACTACTTTTGAGATTGGAGACTTGTGCAATCACTTTTAAACTGTTTAGATGCAATTATCTCTGTCTTTAAACAAATCACAGTGCTTTAAATTTTGATGTTTTTCTCTACTTTGAAAAATGAAAACCTAATTGAGACACTCATTTTCTAAGCATCAAAAACATAAGTTTGTATTCTTACAGAGAGATCTGATCCATTTATTTTATAGATTAAAAATTATTATAATATGGATCAAGGAAAAACGCATGCAGTTAACGAAAAAAAAACAAGACACATATGACAAGAAAAAGGAAAATTTGGAGAGATTGCTGTCAAACGGTAAGTCATGCAATAGTTTTTCTAATAGAATCAGCCAATATTACATTTTCAGGTACTTTTAATATGTCTTCAAAATTAAACACAGTGAAAGAAAGGACTGCTGGATGGTCGGCAATGCCAAGGGGCAATCAAGAGCCCCAACCTGGACCGTCTTCTCCCACTCTGGCTTCCGTGACAAAGCAGCTTTTCAGTAAGTCAAGTCTAGTCATTTCCTGTAATACCTCAAAGAGAAAATAATAACTAAAAAATATTTTTCCTTCCATCTTTTCCACAGACCGGGACTCAAGTGGTGATGAGAGCAATGAGAGCAACGAAGAGTTGAAGCTGGAAAATGTTTACAGCTTTTGTAAGTAAAATAATAATTGTTTCCTAAACTTCAGGGATTTTCAGGAAAATTTTTACAGCTTAAGTTTTACACTGATGCATGGATTAATGTCATGTTAATAATTGATTCATTTGATTTGTTTAGATTCAAGTATTAAAGTAGTTGATTGGTATAAACCTAGAGTCAAGGGAAGGAGCAGTTTGCTTGAAGATGCTGCTCATTCTTGAGCCAATTATTACGGAATTTACATGTGGAATAAAAAAAGCCAAATACGAAGAACGTCTGCAGGCTCTACAACAATTAGGTGTAGACATGGAAGATGTCATATCTACTCCATGGGATGATAAAAAAGAAATTCTTAAAGCTATGACCAAGAAGTACCACCGAGATGGTGAAACTGCATCATACTTGCAGTTTATGGTTGACGCAAAAGATTTACTGCCTCCAACAGGAAAGTAATTTCTGAAATTTTATTTACGTTTTTTTATTTGAGAGAATATTCGTAGAGAAGCAGTGTTCGAAATAGCGATCGGACATCGGACAAAGCCGATCATTTTTGAGAATTCGTCGGACAAATTTTTTGTAAAAACAGTGAAAAATCTGATCAACAACTTTGAAAAAAATATATTCTTTAGCTTTTTATCTTTAACTAAAAACAAGATTCCATCAATTCTATGATAACAATTTTCGCTTTAAACCTCTTCTTACATCACCAATTTCACAATTTACTATTTTCTTTCATCAACCTTAGTTTTCCGTTCGGGATTTCAAATCCATCAAAAAGTCACTTAGCGTAACGAACGCCAGGGGCCAAATCGAAGCCAACTTTTTCAAGAAAAAAAATCTTTACATGACTTTCATCTCATTGATTTTATGATTCATTCAAAAAAGAAATGTCTAGACCATTTACATGAGTAACGCTTGTTATGCAACAAGTG